>JXSR01S036315.1:1078-16290 GCA_000969725.1 Ophiothrix spiculata | reverse complement strand
AAAATAGTTAGGATTCACATTTTCCTGAGAAGATGGATTCCTCGTACCCTTAAACGTGCTATTTACAATTCAAAATTTGTCACAAATTGTAAAAATCGATACGACTTGCTACAATGTTGTATTTTAACAGGTTAAAGTGCTGAACGTTTTTAATAAAATAACATGTATATTATTTTAGTTTCAAAGAGAACATTAACAAAGCCGCTAATTCAACCCCTCGGCCCAATTTCATGCTAGTTACGTTTTATATGATTCCCGTATGGAATCTCGTAAAGGAAATTTACTATGCATCACACTTGTTTGGTGTAGACACGTTAAGTCATGTTGCTGCTTGCGCTAGTATCTGGCAACAGTTAGGAATTATTTAAAGGGGAGACTTTTATATAGTTTCTTCAGATATACAACATGTAAAGATTAGCCAATAAGCAATCATATAGATCCCATACAAGTTCACAAAAGTCCATCACTAGCACATAAAACGTCATTAAGCTTAATGGACACCTGAAGGGTTCAGAACATTAATTTTAATAGTCAGTTTTGATATTTGTTCCAACACATCATTCATTTATAGCTTGTAAGATGCTTCTCGGTTAGGTTAAGGATGAACCAATCTTTTGACATACCACTGTCAGATTACAGATATAGGCTACAGGTTGTTAAGAAGACCATGCATTTTTAACACCCTTACCCCCTTTCCGGAGACACTTCTGAGTGATTATTCTGAGTGAGGCAAACACCTATGAAGAAACGCACGCCCAACTGTCAAATGTTAGGCAAATCCATATTGAATACGTCAGTACAAGAAAACTCCAACTCCAATAGCTCCCTTCTGTAAATTAAGAGGGGGCTCATTGAGTTGGGATTTTTCTTGTACTGGCTGTTACAATTTCTAAAAAAGTCAACTACAAGGTCAAATATGATTGGGATATAGACATGGAAATGCTTTTTAGTGATGTGAGAGCATTTTCAGAGATTTGTATGCATTTATATTGTATAATTTACAGAAGGGAGCTATTGGAGTTGGGGTTTTCTTGTACTGGCGTATTCAATTTAACATTATAATGTAAGAAAAAGTGTATTACCAACTGTGCTGTTTCTAGTTTGCCATCAATTATTTCGAACATTTCGTGTTGTTATTTATACAGTTTAAAAGTCACTTTAACCCATTTTTGTGCATAAAATTGTATTTTGGTGGCCATTTTGAATCTCAGTAGAGGCTCCATATAGAATTTGAAACATGCTACCACCCTTATTTCTGAAATAATTATCTTATTGGTTACCCACAGATCCATTTTCAATCTACTATTTGAACATTTCGTGTTTTTTATAAGTTTGAAAGTCACTAGTCTTGAACACATTTTTGTGCATAAAAGTGTATTTTGACGGCCATTTTGAATCTCAGTACAGGCTTTGTATTTAATTTGAAACATGCTTACACCCTTATTCGGACTTAGAAAAGGAATATAACTATTTTTGTCTTTAGTTATACATCCATCTTTACATGCTTCCTGATCGTGGAAATGTACTGTTGATTCTTATAGGTATGATGACACGAAACATGTGTGACGCATGTGAATGGACAAATGAATAAAATATGAAACTGGAAAAAGGGAAAAGAAAATATACTTGACGTAGTTCCATTTATATCGAGGCAACATGCTATACAACTCACCTGAATTATATTATTCCAGTTCCATATTCTATATCATGTCATTTGTTTATAGTTCACTTGCATTTGTAGATTATTCCTTTGACCATTGGTATTGATATTACTTGATGAAAATATTGAATAATTTAAAATATTTGCTAAGTATACAAAGTATAACTAGGTCAGTAAATTGATTAGATTAGGCTGGAGAGTGTTGATTATCTGAAACCTGAGGTTTTTTCTATGTTTTTAGAAAGCTTAATGTTTATTCATTCAAAATTTGTGTAGCCGTATTGCTGATCTTACCATGCTTACCTAAATTAAGATAAATAATTTTAAGCATTCCAAAAGTGACATGCTAACATAGGACAATGCTTTTAATAATTTATGAATTGTCCAGACAGAAAATTAATACACAAGATAAGTCACATTTACATAATATGATCAAAATGAAACAAATGGAGAAAAAATGACGTAAGTAAGGTAATTGTACAGATAGCATGATATGAAAATTCAGTATGTCAAAACTAAAAGTGCAAATAGACCATAGAACTAAGACTTATGCCAGGGTCCGACGAATTACGACATTGCATTTCATTACAATAATTTAAGACTCAAAAGATGATCTTCATGGAGCTCTAAATTTGAATGTAATGACCAAGTTGAAAAGTAGACTCCACAGACGTTGAAACGAAACAGCAACTTTATTGAACGGTGGTTAATATTGTTGCGAATTGTGAATTAAAGGCATTAGCCACGATCACCAAAGTCAAGGTCAACTTTCCTCAACACCTGCTGATTTTATTGCATTTTTAGAAAGTAATTCCAACTACTAACTAATAACCATTCTTGTTGAACTTGAAACATTTTTAATAAAGCAGACAATAGACAATGCTTTAAATTTCTCATCCTCCGGAGAATGAGAAATTCAGTGATAGTGTTTCTAGAAATAAACTAATAACTCTTAAAAGTTAAACTTCTTTGTTACTAACAACATATTTTAGTAAAGATATCATGTTGTTAATCGTATTTAACCTTCCTAAAGAAGAAAAAAATCGCTTTTAAATCAGCAGCAGTACATTTGAAATCTCAAACTTAGAAACACTGCTGACAGAACCCTAAGATATGAATTTGGCTAAAACTTGTCCTTTTAGATCAAGTGATATGATTTTGTTTGTTTGTTTTGATTGTAGGAAGGTCTTTCTTTGATTCAAATAAGTTTTCACAATTTTTCATACCCAAGTGTATAGTGGCTAATGCCTTTAAGCACAATTTGTTCAAATGTTAGCTTTCATGCTATAATTATCTTAAATAGCTCCTTAAAGCTTTTGAGGGTTCATTTTTCCATAAATGCATCCATAACCACTTGGCTCAAGCTCATTGAACGCTAATTTGTTTTGTTAACCACGCAAGTTTCTACTGGCAGTTATCGTAACGTAATCACACACGACTACATTGTACCATTATATTCTTGTAATGAAGCATAAAAGCATGCTTGAAATATCACGAACACCTTAGATCAGCCATATTTTATTACCATTTATCATGATATGAAATATTCATATACTTTGATGATATATAGTACTACTCTTTAACTGCTGAAGAGTACACGCCCCATCCTCAATACAGTATAGTATACCCATTGTTTTAAGTTTTTTTTTACAAATTAAGAATATAAGCAACATGTTATAAATACCAATATTGCAATAAAACCTACATATGCATAATTATTACTGTCTGCTTACATATTAAACAATCTAACAAATTTATACCGTACAGTCAAAAATTTACAAGTGAAATTTACGGGTAACCCAGGATGCCCTGAAAAGGGGCTTATTTACATCAGAATAATTCTTAAAACACGACACGATAACCGCATCTTTCAACTTCCCATCAGGTCATCAGTCCTAATTTGCAATGTGCGGAAATATGTTACTATCAACATTTAAAGGCGTAATGCTATCATGCCTGATTTGTTATGTCACTGGTGAAATGCCAGGCTTATTTTAAATTAGTAATTTGACAATCCGCCATTTTCTTGCTTAGTTTTTTCCGTTGCACATTTTCAGTGCACACTCCATTCGTGGATTACATAGAAAGCTGAGACTAAACTATTAAGAGTAAAAATGTGTTCATGGCTTTTCTACGGCACTTATTACAGAGATCAATGGGGTCCTGCACTCTGGATTTCTGTCCAATAAATCATGGTTTGGCCTATAGTCGTGTTCACGTTTTCTAAGCTTGTACGCGAGGGCAACATTACACAGGGCAGTTGAGACAGACACGGCTTAATTTTTGCATTCAACAGTAAATAGGTACACAATCAGGACTCTTACTATATGCACAAAAACACTTCAACTATCCCTAAAATAAAACAAGCGCTTCTGTTGTTAGAGCGTTTTTATTTCCCCCTCTTAGTAAGGAAATTGATTTATTCTAAGATAGTAATGTATCCCTTGTGAAAATATAATCGACTTGAATTTGATTTTAAAGCATTTATGTCTAGCCTGGATACAGTGAGTACAGCACTAGCTCTGGGCTGCTTGATAGATAAGCTGAAATTGTAAACATCTTTTAAGCTGTTCGGTGACATGTTTTATGGATTGTATACCTACATCTAATTATTTAAGTATTCCTCGCATCCGTAAGATTGACACATTTAAATTAAATGAATATGCACTTGGCATGCTAGGAGTTAAAATGTTTAAGATATAATAATTAATTTCTAATTTTTTTGTCAAAAGTATAATTTTATGCACACGTGTGGTGTGATAGATATTCGCATTTAAAAAGAGCGTATCTGTCAGAGTGGATATATTTCAGCTCGAAGAAGTTTTCTGGGAGGCTGGCTGCTTCTTTCACTAAGATAGGCAATTGCATTAACATGATAAATGTGTTTTGGATATCTTACAGCAAATAGTATATTATGGTAATGCACAATAGTAAATTATTTGACAATGTATGCATAATTATCTTGATTTGACTCCAATTGGAGTGTTGCGAACTATTAGAAGCAGAAGCAGAGGAATAACTGAAAATTGCATATTACACAAAGATAACAATACCGCCATCGATCGAGCACTTCAAGGGTTATATCTGTGAAGTGTGAACAAATGTAATGTGTGTGAAAAGGAATTACGCGTTGAGTATTCTGAAGCAACTGATCTAGACTTCTTTCCGCCAAGAAATGTTACTGAACATACTACTGTAAGATTTTATTTTCTCTAAAATTACCATAGTATTAAAATCAGGACGGCCTCACGACCTCTTATGTCAAGCATAATTGTCTTTAGGGAAACATAACGAGTCTTGAATGTTATGTTCATCCTTGTGGATTCCTGCGTTTGTGTGATACGGGCACATATCACAACCGTGTTGGAATCCCGCGATGAAGATTTTTTGAGACTATCATCATTCACGATGGTATTCTCGCCTTTCTATGAATGTTTCGACGGTAATTTGTGGCTAGGATCCCAACTGATTCCCAACGTACTAGTATATTGTGATGATGTGTCAGTGCTTAAACTACACATGTTTGCATTGAGTAACCATATGCAAGTACAGTATTATGTTTCTTTCCGCTTACATTTCCTCAAACAGAGAGTCATATTCTTGCATGTAAATGTTGAAAATATTTGATTAAAATATTATTAATTTATATGTCCGATTTGCATGATACGCGATATGATAACAAGTGCATATCTCGCTCCATGGTGGGGCACATGTTCATACTGAACATTTTGAGGAAACACGTTTTCTTATTCCGAAGTACATTATTTTAAACCCTGAAATAAATGTGGTGCTGTTTATTGAAAATATGTTTCCATAAGAGGTTAATTATTTACACATTTATATTATTATATTAATCAATGGCTTACGAAAACATAACAATATAAATCTATGTATATCTGAATAAACATTTTAACTGATATGTTGCCTTTCCCCCCGTCATGCAAGTATTGTGTTTGGATTTAGAAGACTGAGCCTCGGTATTAACATGGAAAAAAGAGATAGTTTAAAACCATTTATGAAATGTCATGATACGTGCGTCAATGCAGGTTAATAAAGATTAATCGGCAAACGATAAGCCCATTAATCTAGTTCTGTGGAATCCTATGAAAAACGAACAGTCATCTAGAATAAAGTATGTGCTATATAGACAATTCAACATTTGTCACAAATTGTGAAAATCGATACGACTTGCTACAATGTTGTATATTTAACAAGTTAAGATGCTGAAGGGTACACACCACCAATTGCTTTTCCTATGTTTTATATAAATTCCTTCGATTTGACCATGATTTTCACATATTTCCTTTGAGTACCATCTCCTGAAATCTCTTCTCAAATTTCATGTCAAAAACCACTAAAAAAGGGCAAAATTTACCTGGGGTATCCGGCTCGTTATTCCGGTAATCAGCCTGGAATTGGAGTCTAACCCCGTCGCCCACCATGCCCGACGTGCTGCCAGTTTGCTTATGGAGGCCTGAGGATAAAAATAAAGACACATTAATCTTCACAATTATTTTTATTTCCTATCTTTCTGATAACACAGGTATCTAAACAACACATTTAAAATAAAAAATGAGCAAGTAAATCACATTTTTTGATTTTTTTTTTCATTTTATTTTATGAATTAGCTGGTAAAGACGGCCTCGATTTTTCTGAATCTAGTCATGGGCGATATATAATTGGTAGTGTAAAACCTCAGAACGTTTTGAATAAAATCACATGTATATTACTTCAGTTTCAAAAAGAACATTAACAAAGCCGCTAATTCAACCCCTCGGCTCAATTTCATGCTAGTTACGTTTTATATGATTCCCTTATGGAATCCCGAAAAGGAAATTTACTATGCACCACACTTGTTTGGTGTAGACACGGCAAGTCATGTTGCTGCTTGCGTTAGTATCTGGCAATAGTTAGGAATGATTTAAAGGGGATACTTTTAGTTTCTTTAGATATACAACATGTAAGGATGAGCTAATAAGCAATAATATAGATTCCCATACAGTTGAAAAGTTCAGAAACGTCCATCACTAGCGCATAAAACGTCATTAAGCTTAATGGACACCTGAAGGGTTCAGAACATTTAATAGTTTTGATATTTGTTCCAACACATCATTCATTTATAGCTTATAAGATGCTTCTTAGTTAGGATAAGAATTGACCTATCTTTGACCACTGTCATGATTACAGATTTAGGCTATAGTTTGTTAAGAAGACCATACATTTTTACCACCATTACCCCCTTTCCGGTGACACTTCTGAGTGATTAAAGGCACATCGCAAACACCTATGAAGAAACGTATACGCCCAACGGTCAAATGTTAGGCAAATCCAATTGAATACGCCAGTACGAGAAAACCCCAACTCCAATAGCTCCCTTCTGTAAATGAAGAGGGGGCTCATTGAGTTGCGGTTTTCTTGTACTGGCTGTTACAATGTCTTAAAAAGTCAACTACAAGGTTAAATATGACACTATGATTGGGATATAGACATGGTAATGCTTTTTAGTGATGTGAAAGTTTTTTTCAGAGATTTGAATGCATTTATATTTTTTAAGTATAATTTACAGAAGAGAGCTATTGGAGTTGGGGTTTTCTTGTACTGGCGTATTCAATTCAACATTATAGGAAAAAGTGTATTACCAACTGTGCTGTTTCTAATTTGCCATCAATTATTTTGAACATTTCGTGTTATTTTTACAGTTTCAAAGTCACTTTAACCCATTTTTGTGCATACAATTGTATTTTGGTGGCCATTTTGAATCTCAGTACAGGCTCCATATAGAATTTGAAACATGCTACCATCCTTATTTCTGAAATAACTATCTTATTGTTACCCACAGAGCCATTTTCAATCTACTTTTTGAACATTTCGTGTTTTTTATAAGTTTGAAAGTCACTTGAACACATTTTTGTGCATAAAATTGTATTTTGGAGGCCATTTTGAATCTCAGTACAGGCTTCGTATTTAATTTGAAGCATGCTTACACCCTTATTCGGGAAGAATTGCTACAATTGCTACCCTCAAAGCCATTTTCCATTTATTATTTTGAGTGTATTTGATACCTCTAACCAATTTTTTGCACATAAAAACGTTTTTGGCGGCCATTTTGGATCTCATTACAAGTTCTATATTGGATCTGAAACATGCTAACATCCTTATTTGGAAGATATGCTCCCATTGTTACTCGCATAGTCATTTTACGTCGATTGTTTTGTACATTTGATGTTTTTGATACTGTGTTGAAGTGCCTCTGGTCCATTTGTGCACATAAAATATTTAAAAACATATTTTGGCGGCCATTTTGGATCTCACAATAGGAGCCATTTTGATTTTGATACAAGCCTTTAATATATTTAGGGTGGAAATTATCTTGATGTAACCCTAAATGTTATTTGTTGTTAATTATTTATGATATCAGCCATTTTAAAGAATGTTTTGATTAATTTTAAATGAAAATCGGCTACTTCGGTGGCCATTTTGGCGGCTTTTTTAATTTTGAATTTGAAATATGCATATGACAAATAATAATAATAATACACGGCATTTAAATACGCTATTCACCGTAGTACCATTATAGCGCTGGCCATTATTATTACCGCCGTACAAGGGAATCGTCAGAACCATTTCGCCTTAACTAAGCCACTTGCAGCCATGGCCATTGGCGCAGACCTATCAACACTTAGGTTATTCCCCCTAAACAGCTCTACAATACACTTGGGTCGACAAGGCAAGTGTGATAAAGTGATTTGCCCAGATTCACAACACGTTGACGCTAGCGGGGCTCGAACTCACAACCTTCTAATCATGAGTCCTGCACTGTTCCGCCAAAAATAAGTCAGATATACTGTTCTAGCTCCATAAAGTGTTTTACAAGATACTTTTATGCCATTATAATGAAAATATAGTATCTTGGTGGAAAATTTGGCGGTCATCTTGGATATTTCGCTGAGAGGCCACTTTTATTTTTTGGGAACATCCGAATTGCGTTTGAGGGTCATATAAGGAACCTAAAAAGGTTGGTTTGGTTGACTTCTGGGGGTCCAGTGGTCCGACTGTTATGGAAATTGATTATTTTAATGAAAATCCAAGATGGCCACCAATGACCCCCATGGGACACGATTTTAATTTGGGAATTTCAAAAATCATTAACTAGACGGTCTAAGGGTTACAAAAAAGCAAGATATAGAAATGTGTTCAGGATGCATAGGAACCCCCGTTCCTACCAGACTAATATTGCTATGTTCTCCTTATGAGTGAGGTCTTCGGACCTTACGAAACACATTTGTTAAGTTATTTAGATGTATCAAAGAAATTCAATATTGTAATTTCTATTATTATCAACCTGAAGAGCACCCTATATTCTTGATTTGGCAATATATGAAGAATTTGCTTTAACTTGTGAGTGAGGTCTTCGGACCTTACGAAACACATTTGTTAAGTTATTTAGATGTATCAAAGAAATTCAATATTGTAATTTCTATTATTATTATTATAACTTGAAATTGAATGCTGTATGTTCATAAAGCTTCAGCCATATATTACCTATGTGTTCTGTATCGATCAGATGACATATGCGTAGTTATGCATTCAAAGTGAACATATCAATGGGAAGAAAAACAAAAAGGATAAAAATACCGACTATAAAATATATATGAATAATTCAAATGTATCGCAAGGAGAATGTTGTAAAGTCTCATTTTAAATTCATCAAACATTATAATTAAATTTCATATACGTAAATTATTAAAAGGATGTCAGCATTTATCCGGAAAACTCAATGATATTATCCATAGTGCTAATTGATATTATCCCGATCATTTGTAATTAAAGTAGTTGTTTATCGAATCCTTCAATTTCAGAAAAAGTTTTGGTCTGTAACTATGAAACTATTTTCTTTAACTGAGATTATCTGTATACTGGTTTGTTCGTAATGATGCGTTTACACTGTGACGACTTGTTTCGACGGAATGTAACGTATTAATTTGCAACTAAAAAGTTGTAACTGAAAACGACTGATAGTAGCGATAGTGTGCATGGCTAGCAGCTTGTGTGAGTGTTAACTGACTTTAACTAACGATGACGGGCTTAAAATTCAAAACTGCAATACGCAGGTCTACGTTGCTTGTCGCTACCCCCAATTCGTCACAGTGTAAACGCACCTTTAAATGTCAGATTTATATGACAATGTATAGTATATATGTTCCACAATGTATTGCAAAATCATTAAAAAAAAGTAGAGCTGAATCTCTGTGTATACATTTTAGACTCACATTTTGAAAACAAAAAACAAATATCGTGTCTTCGCAATTTGTACACTTTGTTTATATTTTAGGAGAGGATATTCACATTTACAAATGAATACTATTTATATCAATCAGAGAATTTAAAAGATTTATAAATTTTGTCTATCTTAATATCACATTTTTATTTTCATCTATCATTGTAATCAATTATTTTAATGCTACAACATTAAACAAATCTAACCCAGCGGGCACAAGTTAGTTCTCAACGTTGAAACAACGTTGAATCAACGTTGAAATTTCAACTCAACCATTTTTCAACGTTGAATCAACGTTGAAATTTCAACCGTTGTCATTTCAACCATTTTTCAACCTCTTTTCAACCTATGGTTGAACGTTCAACCCGTTTTCAACGTTGAAATATAACCAAATCAAATTTTCTTAATTTCTCTTTTTCTAGACTGCATATGAAGTTAAACTGAGTTTATCATAAAAATCAGTTAAATTATTCACACCTTTACAAAATAGGGCAAAAACATGAATGAAATTACATTTGGGTCATGTTCAAAACCTAATAAATAAGTAATTTTTAGGTCGAAATATTTTTGCACTTTTCAACCCTGGAAGTTGAAATTCCAACGTTGATTCAACGTTGAATCAACGTTGAACGTGCCCGCTGGGAAATTACTCTATAAAGTGTAGTTGCTAAACACTTGAAATGTTCACTTTGTAAGTGGCTTTGTGAAATGCTAGAATTTTATTGAAGTTAGATTTGTTATAAAGATGCGAGTAAATGGTTCAATTGCATTATTTCCTTGGGTTGTAGGTTGTTGATTAATTTTGTTGTAACTTGTAACCCGAGATAAGGTTTGTGGATATAATTTATTGAACCTTTTGCTATACTTGATGTACTGAAAAGTAATGCGCGAACTTACAAAAGGAATAGAACTATTTTTCGTCTTGAAAATGATTTAAATACGGTAGTTATACATCCATCCTTACATGCATCCTGATCGTGGAAATGTACTGTTGATTCTTATAGGTAAATGACACGAATGTGTGACGCATGTGAAATGGACAAATGAATAAAATATGAAACAGGGAAAACAAAATATACTTGACGTAGTTCCATTTATATCGAGGCAGCATGCTATAATACAACTCATCTGATTACATTATTCCAGTTCCATATTCTATATCATGTCATTTGTTTATAGTTCACTTGCATTTGTAGATTATTGATATTAGTTGATGAATATATTGAATAATTGAAAATATTTGCTAAGTATACAAAGTATAACTAGGTTAGATTATTCCTTTGACCATTGGTATTGAACGGTTGAAGAATATATTGAGTAATTTAAAATATAGGAAAACAAAGTATAACTAGGTCAGTAAATTGATTAGATTAAGCTGGAGAGTGTACTAGATAGCATGATGTGAAATCCAGTATGTCAAAACTGTAAAGTGCAAATAGACCATAGAACTAAGATTTATGCCAGGGTCCGACGAATTACGACATTGCATTTTATTACAATATTTTAAGACTCAAAAGATTATTTTCTTGGAGCTCTAAATTTGAATGTAAAGATCAAGATGAAAATAGACTACACAGACGTTGAAACGAAACAGCAACTTAATTGAATGGTGGTTAATATTGTTGGCAATTGTGGTTTAAAGGCATTAGCCACGATCACCAAAGTGAAATTGAACTTTCCTCAACAACTGCTGATTTTATTGAATTTTTAGAAAGTACTTCCAACTACTAACTAATATCCATAACCATTTTTGTTGAACTTGAAACATTTTCAATAAAACAGACAATAGTTTGAACTTCAAATTTATCATCCTCCGGAGAATGAGAAATTCAGTGATAGTGTTTCTAGAAATAAACTACTACATTTTTAAAAGTTAAACTTCTTTAAAAGTTGAACTTCACTTTGATGATCGTGGCTAATGCTTTTAAATCACAATTGGCAACAATATTAACCAACGTTCAAATATGAGTAGCTTTCTTTGGGGCATATCTTGTGTGGTTTGTTTGATCGTTTCGTTTGTATTTCTTGCAATTGGTTTGTTGTTTTCGTTGTTGTAACCGTAAGTTAGAAGGGCATAATTAACTCAGGTCTTTTTGGCCTTTCAATTGTGTCCTCAATATCATGTTTCTGTTATTTTTATTGTATTTTAAAAGTGTTCTGATTGTTTGTACATGTAATTGATATTGGAATAAATTTTGACTTGACTTGACTTGACTTGTTACTAACAAAATATTTTAGTAAAGATATCATGTTGTTAAGCGTATTTAACCTTCCTAAAGAAAAATTGTTAACTTTTAAATCAACATCAGTACATTTCAAATCTCAAACTTAGAAACACTGCTGACAGAACCCTAAGAAATGAATTTGGCTAATTTTTTTTTAGAGCAAGTGATATGATTTTGTTTGTTTGTTTTGATTGTAGATTGTAGGAAGGTCTTTCTTTGATTCAAATAAGTGTTCACAATTTTTATACCCAAGTGTATAGTGGCTAATGCTTTTAAGCACAATTTGTTCAAATGTGAGCTTTCATACTATAATTATTATAAATAGCTGGTCATGCGTTATATATTGGGTAACCTAATACAGCGGTGCAGTAACAAATTCCCTTACTGCACTATGTTTTTCATGTCGTACTTCCTTATTTTATGTCATACATTAGTAAATTTGGTATCATATGAGAGAGGAATAAATATATTTTAATAAAATGAAAATTGTATGTGTTTAACTAATTTGGCTTTTAATTGAGATTAATTACTGTGTTAATTAATCGAAGCGGTGGAGGATGAGGAGCCGGAGGATAAGTAGCTCTTAATTCACATAATTGGGCGCTATTCCCACATACTTGCATAGATTTTCATAAGATTTGGACATAATAATACCAAGGCAAAGTTACACATGTGACAAAAAAGTATATGAAATTGAAGGTGACCTGGGGTCATCTGGGGTCAAAAAACTCTATGGTCAAGATAGGTACAAGTGGTTGCAAAATTTGTCACTATTCCCACATACTTTCTTGAATTTTCATAAGACTTGGGCACTAGGATACCCCTTTGGGCGGATGACATGTGACATGACGAATTGGGGGCAATAGTATTTTTAGGGGTCATCTGGGGTCATTATTTGTTTTAAGCTTAATCACCCTGAATAAGTGATTATATGATTAATGAAAACATAAAAAGAGGTTTATCCGGAAGTTACTGAATAGTAGTTGTGCTGTATGTAGCGCTATAGAGAATATAAAACAAGTTCTTGGTTACAAAAATGGCTTTAGAAAAAAAAAAAACATTTTTCAAATATGTTACACCATGTATATTTCTACACACCCTGTATAATGACCTTGAAACTGTAATAGGATGATTCTTTACTTTATACCCTTTAAGAATATATATACTTGTCCTATCATAATGTGAATAGTTTTAAAGTTTAAGAAACGCAAAGTAAAACACATGGTTTGCCCATTTCCTATGTGTTACCAAAAGGTAACACAATTTACGGCGCATGACCAGCTCCTTAAAGCTTTTGAGGGTTCATTTTTCCATAAATGCATCCAAAACCACTTGGCTCAAGCTCATTGAACGCTAATTTGTTTTGTTAACCACGCAAGTTTCTATGGCAGTTATCGTAACATAATCACACACGACTACATTGCACCATTGTATTCTTGTAATGAAGCATTAAAGCATGCTTGAAATATCACGAACACCTTAGATCAGCCATATTTTATTACCATTTATCATAATATAAAATATTCATATACCTTGATGCTACTATAGTACTACTCTTTAACTCCTGATAGTCAACGCCCCATCCTCAATACCGTATAGTATACCCATTTTTTTAAGGTTTTTTTACACATTAAAAATATAAGCAACATGTTATAATTACCAATTGCAATAAAACCTACAGATGCATATTACTGTCTGCATGCATACACAATCTTACAAATACAGTACAGTCGAAAATTTACAAATAACATTTACGGATAACCCAAGATGCCCTCAAAAGGGACTTATTTACATCAGAATTAATATTTCCCAGAACAGCGGTATATTATACAAGAAAAATACACATAAAACATGGAATAGCATATGAATACGCCAGAATAAGAACATCCCAACTCCAATAGCTCCCTTCTGTTAAGTTCTGTAAAATATATATAAATGCATACAAATTTCTGAAGCTTTCAAATCACTAAACATGCTAAAAAGCATTTCCATATTTTTATCCCAATCAAAGTGTCACATTTGACATTTTAGTTGACTTTTTTTAGACATTGTTAGATAATTTTTCTAGTTGGGGTTTTCTTGTAATGGCTGTTTAAATATAGCAACTATGTACTATAACAATTATCTAACAATGTCTAAAAAAGTCAACTACAGGGTCAAATGTGACACTATGATTAGGATATTGACATGGAAATGTTATTTTAGTGATGTGAAAGCATTTGTATGCATTTAGATTTTATAAGTATAATTAACAGAAGGGAGCTATTGGAGTTGGGATGTTCTTATTCTGGCGTATTCTAATGTAATTATAGTATATACATTTAAGGCTACTGTCCTTTTTCACGAGTGAGATGTTGGGACATTATATTTACTGTAAACTTTCGCCTATTTACACATGTCGGGATATCACAAGTTTTGGTGTAATAGAGACTCTAGATTATACATGGAACTTTACTAGTGATTTCACTTCCTTGAATAAGTTCAAAATTGAGGCAACAGACTACTTCGAAAACGTTGACGCCCTTTCCACCGAAACCTTATAATTTCACAACGTTAACACATTCGATTTTGTTAAAGAGTTGGCAGATTGTATGCTTGGTACTTCTTAATGAATTCCAAATAATATTGTACAAATATGTGGTGTTGGTTTTGAATGTCAGATGGTAATAAACTCATTGTGGATTGGCTGTCAAAAATAATTGAACAGTACGACTCCGAGATCAAATATCCCTTTTGAGATCTGTGATGCTTGTTTTTAATATTTTCATTCTTTGTATCCTGGAAAGAGGGCCATGTTTCGAATCCCCACAAATTTCCTGTTTTTTTTTTCATGATTAAAAAAAGCAATTTGCGGGTTTTATTTAATAGTCGGTGTTATGTAGCCTTAATTTCTTCAAAAAGTCGATTAACAAATAAATGATTCATATACCGTGAATGACATACAGGATACCAAGTGACATTTTGGATACATTTAGTCACGATTTTATAATACTCGTATCGGTATTTTTAAGAACATGATGTTGGTAATATTTCAATTAATATACTATTT
>JXSR01S036314.1:1063-15273 GCA_000969725.1 Ophiothrix spiculata | reverse complement strand
TAAGAAATACCAGGGAGGTATATGTTCTAGAACCACACCAGCGTAGCACATTATCACATGTTAAAGTATAGAAAGAAATTCATGAGTATCATTACGGGACAAAGTATACGGCGCCGTAGCGCCTCATACAAAAAGGAGTATTCATGAATACTTACACCTTCCTACAGTACAGTACGTAGAGAAAAGTAAAGTCCTAGATATTCGTAATTGTTACCAAAATTTTGTAAAATCCAGACAACTTGCATATTGACCTCGAATTTCTAGATAATATTATCGATCGGAATAATACGTTAAAACTCCAATTAGAATAATAAAAAATAATTCAGTGGCAAACATTCCAAATAAAAAATTGGACCAAAAGTGTACTTTAGGTCCTATCCAGAATTTTAGGGTTAGAGTTTAGGGTTAGTGTTAGGGTTAGGTTTAAGTTAGGATTAAGGTTAGGGTTAGGGTGTAGTGTTAGGGCTAGGGTTAGTTTTAGGGTTAGGGTTTAGGGTTAGGGTTAGGGTATAGTTTTTGATTGGACCTAAAATATACGTTTTCCAAAAAAAAATATCATTAGAGAAATAATATAAAGTAGTGAGCAAATATTTTCTTCAAAATACACAGTACCTGTCAAGGATAGATTAGAGATTATAAGGAAAAGACCAGGTTAATTATGGTATTGTTGGTAAACAACGATTACCAAAGTTATGTACTATGAATAATCAAAATACTACAGATGAGTAATCATTGCAAAACGGTGCCGTGATGCTATTAATGGTAAAACATTTTAGGACTACACCATGGCAAAGATTTTACACCGTGAGACAAAGTTAAAATGAAAATGTTCATTCCGAATGAAAATTTAACATATTACCATGAGAAAAAATCTAAATGAGAATGACTACAAAACTGACGACGAAAAATATCTAGCCCTTAAGACCTTAATCTAAATTTGTATACATCATATATCAAGATAAAATATATGATAAAGTACCGTAGCCAGAGCATTATTTTCCAAGTGCGATGCATTCAACAAAAAAACTCTTGCTGTACTGTACCATTATTTTGCTACAGTGATATGCTTTCGTTCAAGAACGTTGTCAACACTCACCATGTTTACTAAAATCACTTAGAGGACACAATAATACTTTAAAAGAAAATTCCCTCTATATACGGAGAGAATGTTATTAAATCAAAAAGTTGTGGGTTTGTCTTTTGAACCTCTTTAACCAACGATAAAAAAGCAACACTATATCAGTCAATTAAAAAACGAATTGAGATCTCTTATGCAATTCAAGTACGATTACATTTTCCTTGGACATGCCTTTTATAAGTTCTTAAAATATCGGTGTCTATATTTACCTGCCCTTTTATTCTTAATATGAAGGGCATTATCCAGGTCTTTTTAGTATTTCAATGATGTCCTTAACCATTTGTCAATATGACATTGTATAGGTTTTTATGCATCATAATATGTCTGGTGTCCTTTCGTAAATGATAAATTAAGTATGAATAAGAAATAAACAAATGAAGTCTGCCAATCGTTTCGAAAAATGGGCAACCTTAAGGCTGGGGTAGACCTTCAATTGGCATAAATGGTTTTTGTACTCTAACTCTCAAACTAATTGTATAAACTATATAAAAGTATACATTTTGAGAAGCGGATTTTTACCCTGAACATGATGATGATATTAGTTTGTGACCAAAAATGACAATTTTGGCAAAAATGCCAAAAACCGTATTTTTTGCCCCAAAATTTCTGGAAAGCCTAACTAAAATTTGCATTTGTAAAATGTTGACTTTTTTTTCTTTTTGGAATCTAGAAACAAATGTCTAGGAACGGTTTTCTCAAATCTTTAATTTTTTATCTTAATTTAACAAAAAATGCCAAAATTAGGTCAAAATATGTAAACAAATTCCACCGCTGCCACCAAAATGACAATTTTTGGCCTATTTTTGGCAATTTTTCAAAAAATAAGAAAAAAATCAAAAATTTGAGAAAATCGTTCTTAAACATTTGTTTCTAAATTCCAAAAAGCAAAAAAAGTTCAAAATTTCACGAATGCAAATTTTAGTTAGGCTTTCCAGAAATTTTGGGGCAAAAATGATGATTTTTGGCATTATTTTACCAAAATCAACATTTTGGTCAAAAATCGATGTCGCCAATGTGTTCAGGGTAAAAATCCACTGCTAAAAATGTATACTTTTATATTGTCTATGCAATTAGTTTGAGAGTTAGAGTACAAAAAACATTTATGCCATTTGAAGGTCTACCCCAGCCTTAATTCTAGCAATCCAGCTGATCATCATGCGTGGTAATATTATCTAAACTACACTTTAAAAAAATTATTGCATTTACTCAAACATTTAAGTGTAACAGGGTAAGGCCGTATTTTTACTTTTTTGTGAGTGACCATATATGTTTTCAGCAAACATCCGCTAATTATTCAATATCTATTGTAATTCTTATTTCAACGCATATTTGAGGAGGAAAAATACATATTTTATACAAACAATAGGGATCATGCAACATATATGGAGCAGTTATTGATTTTTACGTGCGTTATTATTAGAAAATACATTGGAAGCTGTTGGAAATGTTTAAAGAGCGAATACTTGTCGCACCATATATACATTTGTATTATTGCTACGAAAAAGTAAAAATCAACCCTACACTTGTTTTTATTAAGTAGTTACTTTAAGATAAATATATTAAAGGTCTGTAGCCACGATTCCACATGGATATGAAAATTCATAACAACGTATTTGAATCAAAGGCATGAGAGAATCAAAACAAACAAACAAATCTTCATTATTTGTTCTTAGAAAGATGATTTTCTACCCGATTCGTTCCTTAGCAAACTGTTGCCATTAAGCCTGTTCAAGTTTGTTGTAAGTTATTTCATTAACGGACAAAGGATTTAGTTTACAAATTGTAAATGACAAAAGAAGTATCGAATTAATCTTATCGCACAAAAGAGGCCTGTCAATCAAAGTATAAGATAGGCTATTGTCTTCGACAAACGCAAAAATGTCTGGCAGTTTTAGTTGTGCTTTTTATCGTGTAAAAACAAAAGGATTGTTACGGATTGCAATTTCTCAAGTAGGGATTATCTATACTTATTGACTCCAGTAAATACAATAAGTAATGAGTTAACAAAATATTTTACTACGGATTACAAAATGCATTGTTATTCACGGACAGAACATTTGAACTCAATAAGTGTGTCTATTTTCCTAAATTTATAATTTCAGAACATGTGTTTGTCGTCTTAAAATGACTTAATTATAATTTACAAATGTTAGATACATACAAAAGCACGTTATCTTTACCAAAAATGGTTTGGTAAATTCAAAACAGTTTTAATTGAGAATTTAACAATTTATTTAAGGAAACCCATATCGAGTTTGACTAATTTGAACTGATTTGAGTTTGGTGCACTTAAAAGTATCAATAAATACAACAACACCGATAATTAAGAAATAACGACAAGGTGAAAAATAAGTAAAATGTTTTATTTCTTTCCCAATTTACTAGCCCATAAAATTTGAGTTTTTGGTACTACTTACTTATTTTAAGGTGTTTATTAAAGATCCACATGAAACTTAATTGGATCAAATGTGCCGTTCTGAACCACCAATTATGCGACAAGAAGCAATTCAATATGCTTTCATCAATGGTACAGAATTAATGCAAAAAGACGATCATTTCATAAAAATATATTTTTTTTTTTATTTTGGTCTCGGTCGCTAACGAAACGTTGGTTAATATAAGTTGGTAAAGGTCTATAAGTGTGTATGCGATGAGAGGTGGAAAATATGGCATTGTATTTGGTATCAAACCATGTCACAAAGTTTTGTGGCAAGTATTGCATTTCACCGCATTGCACTGCGTTACTTCACATTGCATTGCATTGCATTACATTGCATTGCATTGCATTGCGTTGTATTGCATTGCGTTGTATTGCATTGCATTGCGTTACATTGTATTGCACTGTGTTGTGTTGCGTTGCGTTACATTGCGTTACATTACGTTGCATTACATCGCATTGTATTGTATTGCATTGTATAACATTGAATTGCATTGCATCGCGTTGTGTTGCATTGCATTGCATTGCGTTGCATTGCATTATGTTGTGTTGCATTGCATTGCATTGTGTTGTGTTGCATTACATTGCATTGCTATGCATTGCATTGCATTGCATTGTGTTGTGTTGTGTTGCATTCCATTGCATTGCGTTGCATTGCATTGCATTGTGTTGTCTTGCATCGCATTGCATTGCGTTGCATTGCATTGTATAGCATTGTGTTGCATTGCATTGCATTGCATTCATTGTGTTGTGTTGCATTGCACTGCATTGTGTTGTGTTGCGTTGCTTTGCGTTACATTGCGTTACATTGCTCAAGTCTTACATATCAACTTCGCAACATATCTCGGATACGCAGATTTGTGGATCACAGCACGTGTCATCTGGTTGTTCGGGCACTTATTTTGTCCAGGATGGACTATGGTAATGGTCTGCTGCTTGGTTGTAATAAGTCTGATCTCAACAAACTTCAGCGTATCCAGAACTGGGCTGCGAAGTTGATATGTAAAACCCTGAAATACGATCATGCTAGCTGGTGCTTACAAGAACTGCATTGGCTCCCCATTGAAGAAAGAATCACCTTCAAGATTTTGTGTATTGTTTACAATTGCCTCAATGGCACTGCACCTGAATACCTGTGTGATTGCATCTCCCTTTATCAACCTGGTAGAGCAAGTCTGCGCTCAGCATTAGATGTCACTCGCCTTACTGAGTATAATACCTTCAAAACTCTTAAGTCGGCTGAACGTAGGACATTCTCGTTTGTTGCTCCCTGCATCTGGAACAAGCTCCCAGCTAGCATGAGAGAATGTAATTCTGTTGCTTCATTCAAGAAGCGTTAACTTTTTCCATCAACTTTAATAGTTCTGCTTTTTGTTTCTTTGTAGTATAGTTTATGCCTTTTTTCATATGCACTTCGTTCTAGATGTAGCAGCGCTTTATAAATGCAAATATGTATGTATGTATGTATTACATTACGTTGCATTACATCGCATTGTATTGTATTGCATTGTATAGCATTGAATTGCATTGCATTGACGACAAACTGAATTACGGACGTCTTCTCCCAGGATATACTATGAAATACACATAAAACTATTCTGGCCATTGCATTGAATTGCATTGCGTTGTGTTGCATTGCATTGCATTACATTGCATTGCGTTGTGTTGCATCCATTGCATTGCATCAAATTGCATTGCATTGCATAGCATAATATTTGTATTGCATTGCATTGCATTACATTGCATTGCATTGCATTACATTACATTACATTACATTACATTACATTACATTACATTACATTACATTACATTACATTGCACTGCACTGCACTGCATTGCATTGCATTGCATTGCATTGCATTGCATTGCATTGCATTGCATTACATTACATTTCATTGCATTACATTGCGTTACATTGCGTTGCATTACATTGCATTGTATTGTATTGCATTGTATATACAACTGTATTTCTTTAAGTTATAGGGTTGTGATTACCTCTGGCCTTCCTGGCCTTTTGATCACATCCTCCATAATGTGTTTTATATGTGTTTTTAATCTGTGTAATATATATTATGGAAAATAAAACTGAATGAAGTGAAGTGAAGTGAAGAAGTATAGCATTGAATTGCATTGCATTGCGTTGTGTTGCATTGTATTGCATTGCATTATGTTGTGTTGCTTTGCATTGCATAGCGTTTTGTTGCATTGCGTTGCATTGCATTGCGTTGCATTGCGTTGCATTGCATTGCATTGCGTTGCATTGCATTGCATTGCGTTGCATTGCATTGCATTGCATTGCATTGTGTTGTGTTGCATTGCATTGCATTGCATTGCATTGTGTTGTGTTGTGTTGCATTGTGTTGCATTGCATTGCATTGCATTGTGTTGTGTTGCATTGCATTGTGTTGCATTGCATTGTGTTGTGTTGCGTTGCGTTGCGTAACATTGCGTTACATTACGTTGCATTACATCGCATTGTATTGTATTGCATTGTATAGCATTGAATTGCATTGCATTGATGACAAACTGAATTACGGACGTCTTCTCCCAGGATATACAATACATTGCATTGCATTGCATTGCATTGCATTACATTGAATTGCATTGCATTACACTGCATTGCATTGGGTTGCATTGCATTGTACTGAATTACATTGCATTACATCGCACTACATTGCATTGCATTACATTGCTTTGCATTGCATTAGATTGGCATTGCATTGCATCGCATCGCATTGTCGGATTGAGTTACTGTGCGTTGCATTGCATAGCATTGAATTTTTGAAGCTTTTCAAAACTTCACAAGTCAATGTTATAGATCGCCTAGTAGGTAAAATCTTTGTTTCTTTGCAAAAGGCTACAATAATGTTTGCATATTACGGTTAAAATTGTCAACTGACGCATATTATCTTTATTACCCAATCAACAATCATTATTAATTATTATTTGCTTTACAATTATATAATTTTTCACTCCTTAATGTTTAAATTTCGAATCACAATACAAAATTTACCTTGGAATTTTCCATCTGCCGTCACCATTAAACTCCTACTCGTGAGTCTTAAGATAAACTGAAAAGTACGCATTCGTTTGGTTGGCTTTAAAGCTTATATATTTTTACTTTCCTTTAAAACTAGATGTTATATAGATTTTGTGTGAATCACATGTGTTTTGATCAGCTGATTCGCTGGCATGATGTTGTTATCTTTATTATTTTATTGTTTGTCATCATGTATCTTTGTTTTATTCTTGTTCGATAATAAATTGTGCGAGTAGTGACCCTTCACCTGGTGCCCTTAGATGCATTGAAATGACATTAAAGATGCAGGTTGGCGGCATCATTTGTTATACATGTTATATATATTTGTTTTTTTTATATTTGCTACCGCTGACTAATATATGTAATTGGTTCTATTAAAACCATTTCACGTTTTTGTCCCCATCACCCTTGTTTGTTTACCTTTCTATCATCTTCAGTTCAAACAACGTCATTGTAGAATCTTCTCACATCAAAACTATAAAATATAATAATAATGATACAACTACAATCAAATAATGATACAACTACAATCCACAGTTGTATCACAAATGGTTGTATCTGCTCAGTCGCTGGAAATCTTCTGTAGCCGTCTTTATCATCTTTTTACTCGCCAGAATTTCAGTTTTCTTCGCACCGTTTTTGTTCCTTATTTGTTTGTATATTTTTGATTTGTGTTCCCGGATCCCGTGATCGCACCTTTTTCACCGACTGTAAGCTATTATAAGAGGGATGAAAAAGAGAAGAAAAGGAAGAAGATTACTAGCGGCAGATTCCCGTTCGGTCAGTAACATTATGTGATTACTCCCGGACACAAAACGACACTGTGAACACTATAAGAAAAAAAAATGAACAACCGTTACTCAAAATTTGGGGAATTTGGTATATGGATGGGTCCCTTTTCTTGTAAATTGGTATATACATAGGTGGTACTTCAAATTTTCCAGCGGCACACCCCTACCAGAACCAAACTTGAGTCCCCACGGGCCTTTTGCACCTTCAAAATGTTGATAGTGCTGAATACAGGCAAAGATTGCGCTCCTCCTCAGACCATACCCGGCTTACTGTTTCCAGATCTTAAAACGGTGATGCTAGCTTTTCTATCGCGGCAGCTCTGCTTTGGAATGATCTCCCAATGTGTCTGCGTGATGCTCAGTCTTTGCCTGCGTTTAAGCGGCAGCTGAAAACTCAGTTGTATCCTTGATTTTTTTTGCTGCTCTCGTGATTTGTTTCTGTATTTTTTGTTCTTGTAAAGCGCTCCGTTCTTTGTGGGGCGCTATATAAATGCTTATATAATAATCAATAGATCATCGATCAACCTTGTATAAAAATTAAACAACTTGTTCAGAAAATTAACAACTTTTAAAACAATTTGTACATCAGTTGTTAAAGTTTTAAACAATATTGCGGAGGATTTAAGGGCCCTGTCAGCAACTTAAGATGGGGGCCCTTTTAAAACAAGAAAATTGTCGGAAGAAAAAATGGAATATGTTGTTACGCGCGCAGCGAGCGGAAAAAAAACATTAAATCTTTCAGCTTAAAATTGCTTAGAAATCTTGAAATTCGCGCAAAAAAATTGTCAATTTTCACTTGATATATTATCTTGAATTTCGCGCGAAGCGCGCATTTTTTTTTTTGCACTTTGACCTATATTTTCCCCTCTTTCCTTTCTTTCTTTCTTTCTTTTCTTTTCTTTTTTTTTTGGGGGGGGGGGGGCCTGAGGGTAATTTTTTTAGGGGGGCCCGGTCAGCAATTGCTGACATTCCGTCACTGTCAATGTGGACAATATTTTTTTAATGTAAGGTTGAGCGATGCCTATAGTTGATACAGTGGTTGTTTAAAAAACTTTACTTTAAACAACATTTTTAAAATTAAACAACATTGAAAGACAACACGCTTTAATAACAAATTTAATAACGAACTGAACAATGTTGTTTTAAACTTTAAACAACAACACTTTAAACAACGTTTTCTTTTTTTAACAGCAACATATAAACGGTGTTTTAACAGTGAATAGGACGTGGTTGAATAAACTCATGTTTAAAAAAAATATGTCGATTTCTGACTTCTTCTTCTTCTTAGCGTGTCCACAAACATCAAATATGCTCCAGCCATTGTTGGACGCATTGTTGGGCTCTATCATTGTAGAATGCAAGGTCGTCTGCTGTGCATACTTGCTCCAAGATAGGACACTGGAGTAGATGCTGCATGGTCTGAGGTGCAGTTCTGCAATCGCAAGTTACATCTTCGGCAGTATCCAAATATCCCCATTACTAAGGCGGTTGAGGCACTTCCATTCAGTCCACTTTGTGTCACTTCCAGGTGGGAGCTCTTCCTGAGGCTTCAGTGCCATGGATGTTGCTGTTGAGGGGTAGGTAGATATTCTTTCCTCCCACAAGGCAACTCTTGTGCTAGCTGCAGATGTTGCAACAGGATTGACGCTGCTCAGGAAGCTCTTTCTGACTTATTAGTTTGCACTAATATTCAGAAGTTATAAATTAATCGGATTCTGTAAACTTTTTCAATTTTGTGAAAATCATGGGCAATCCTTTTAATAGGAAATTAAGATAAAAATGGGGAAAAAAATGATAAGAAAATACAACAACAAGTATTTGGTCTTTCCCAGGTATCTTGTGATAAATAACCCTATCACTGAAAAAAAGTTTTCACAAATCACTCCGCGTTTCTTGTGTGGTGCTACAGGGCAAAAGAGGGAATTTCATGACACAGTCATTCTCAAGACAATGGCAGCCGCCAAGCTGAAAATTTCTCCGTGATTTGCCCATGGAATTTTACCAAGTCTGTGGGTTATCAACTGAATTCAACCAGCACTGTTAATATAGATTTCTTCATTAGTGTTAACGACGTATTACAAACAAGTGTCTCGACTTTCAGGAAGCGAAGAAGGTCGAACAAAACCGTGCATGAAACTGAGTTGAAAAAGTTGTTGAATTCGTAGGGCATTGTCATTGACTGTGAGGTAAGTATTAAAAAAAATCAAAATCACCTTGTTTAGGCTTTCGCCAAGGAAACCCGACTTGGTACTTGGTACCAAGTAAGCTAAATAAAGGAAGCTTATCTTTAACAGGGATCCCAAGATGTTTTTTAAATCAGTTTTGTCTGAATGCAGGAGCCCGGAGAAAAACCTGCAGAAAGCGAGCATTTGCACTCAACTCGTGCCTCATATTCTATATGAGGCACTTACGCTGAGCGAATTCGGCAACCTTGCAACAACGTAGTTCCAATATAGCCAGCGTTCAGGATTTTGAAACGCATGTTACGGCTACCTTCGTTTAAAATAAATCCACAAAAATAGACTCGATGATTTAATTTTAGTGAGGAAACACAAACTTACAATTTGAAATTCTCATTAATTTCCATTTAACATGAAATCTGGATGATGTTTTTGGCCTCTACCTACACGTTCTTTGATGATCGCGCAGTGTCAACAATCGTCGATCTATTGTGCCCAATTTTATAGCGCTCCATCTGCTTAATGACATATGAAAATATTTTGCTATCAGCGAAAAACATGAAACCAAGCTCAACAAAATGCGTCATTGAGCAAAGTGACGTAAATTTATCAACTGAATTTGTATAGCTCCGCGCCCGAGCGCCGAACAAGATAATTCATCGCAGTGAGTCGTTCGGGTTTTTCGAGCAAGCGAGCATGGACTGAATAACCAAATGCACATAAAGCGCCGGGACTGGGACTCGAACCCGGGACCTCATTGGTGCAAGGCGAGGGAACTACCAATTTTTTGAAGTCTCATTTTGAACAACTGGCATCATGAAAAATGTGGGAAATGTGCTCTTGCACACCACCTACTTAGTTGGTTGAAGCCAAGGTTTTAGCTAGAGACCCGTCTGCCCGTCTTTTGGATGGGTAAAAATTTTGCAAAGCAAAGTTTTTCAATGTGTGTATGTATTCAGAGCTTCTCAAGATTCCCGACCAATTCCATAACAAAAATGTAATATATTGTTGATATTATATTTACATAATAGTAATACAAGACATGTATATCTTATAATTAAAGCAAAAACAACATTCTTGGACTGAGTTTATTTCAGTTTTATTCTAGTTTTTCTTGGTCCATTTTCAAGGAATATTTTTCCTTGACGCCCGGTTTGTTTACAAATTGCAATCTATGGGACGTCACAATTTCTTACTACTCCTTCTAGCCGTTGGAAAACAATGTACATTCGATGGATTACAGACCGACCGCGGTACGCGATCTTCTTGTCTTAGTACAAGATAACAAAACTGGATCATATTAACATGATTAATAAAACATAATGGATATCATCATAATTTTAGGACATTTTTTTGACCGACTATTATCTTGGTAAGTCCGAAAATATGTATCAACGCGCCGATAAATGCTTGTCACATGCTTGTGTAAAAGTTGCAAAATTCGGCAGTCGCACACGAATTAACAAACACTTCGCATGACTTCGAAATGTTGTGTTTAATTTTGTCACATTTTGGTGTTTAGACGTAAAATCATTCATATTAAAAAATAGCTCTTGTGATCCCCAAAATGGCCCCCATGAAATGAAATGATTGACTGGGGCTATTTTAAAATTAAAATATCCCCGGTAAAACAAAAGTTTCTGAGTGCCGATTATCGTTTTTTCTAAATTCAAATTTTGGACGGGCAACTTTCAAATCCTGGCTAAAACGTTGATTGAAGCCATAGGCCATGGTACCGTACGGTAGTCAAGGAGTTTACCAAACATTAGTCCCAGAGCTGTGACCATGGACCATCATTAACTTTTATCATTGGGCATTGTTATTTCTATCTAGGTCCTAGCTAGGTCACAGGAATAATGCATACTTTGGCCATTTAAGCTTTCTAAGTTTTTACAGGAAATATTTGAAAAATAAAAAAAGTAAAAAAATTCCACTCAGCATAGGCAACATCTTTAAATAGTGTAGAATCATTACAAACCTAATTTAAACCCAAAGATGAAATTTATCATCCAAAATCTGGACGTAAACAAAGTTGAGGTTGTCAAATTCGGAAACCCAATGTTACAACATATAAGGTAAGTTTAGGCCCAAAATTCACACATTTTGATTCTAAATGTTAACAAACCACCTATCATGAGATGCAAGACTCTCAAGGAGCTTACTAATTATACAATTTTTGAACAACTTCAATATTTTTCCTGAAATTGAGGTGTGGACTTGGTCCTTAGATGTCTGTACAGACATGCTTAAATGTCAGTTTTACTACATAGCATTTCCCATGACTTGACACTTAGTCAAGTCATGGTGCCAGGACTAACCAAACATTAACAATTTATGCTCATTTTTATGTAAAATTAACAAATGCATGATCTTGATACTTGATAGTATACATAACAGATGTATGATACATAACAGAAGGCAAAAAAGTTGTACAGACCATTGAAATAAAGATTTTGAACACAGACTTAAAAATGTTCAAATGATTTTGTATCACATTACCTTTTACAACAGTGCAGTGCTGCTATATTCTCTACGTCTAGTAGGCCTATTCTTCAATTTACATTTAAGGGGAAAAGTGTGTACCTTGGACCTGGACCCTTTAAATTTTCTCTGGATCCCATAAATTGACATACAGCAGCACCCAAAGGGTCAATGATATCCATGTGAACCTGGTAAATTACTGATAGATCACTAAACTTGTAGTCATAATCGATTTCATTTTCACATTTTCAATTCCTATTACGGCAGAGGATTAGCATTTAACTAGGGTTTGGAGCATTCACAGTCACACGTGTGCAGCGATTTGAAATCGCAAGAATCATTTATGTATCGAAATCGCTTTTGGTCGGTTATCTGCTCACTTGCTGTAAGTTAAAGCCTGCAGTGCAGTGGTGATCATTTTACTGATAGCAGCATCATAGAAGTAGTCTTTGAAGAAACTTTTCATGTATCCATTTTTATAACGTTTATGGATTTCAAAATAAGTGACATTTTCTCTAATTTTTTTAAATAAATGCAACAATCCCCTCTAGCTGAGAATTTTTTTTTTCATCAAATTATTTTCAAGATAATTGTCATGCACATTAATCATATCTTCAGTACCACATTGGGTGAAGTGAACAATTTACTAGGCCAGCAAAGTTTTTGAAATTAGTTCATGTTTTTAAAATCAATAACAATATGTGTGCTTCTTATATGCATGAAAATTTTTGTTCAGTGTCAAATGTCCATAAGTACAATACAAGGGGTAGTGCAAACAATAACTTTCATGTCCCTAAAGTCATGCTAGTTCAACATTCTATTTTAGTGCAATAAAGGAGTGGAATTCCCTCCCCAAAGGTCTGAAGCTTATCAATAATATATCAGGATTCAAAAGTGCAATTCATGGGTACCTCACAAATACGTGATCCAATGAGGTCCAAGTTTTAATGGCCTGGTATATTTAAATGTTTTTGTTTAATTGTGTCTTTGTTCAAATCCTGCTTGCGTTCGCCTCTTCTGTAACTCCTTGGACCTCATTGGAAATAAGCCTGAAACATGGCTTAATGAGTTATCCTGGTTTTTATTCAACTGTATTTTATATTCTTTATTTATGATTTTAAATCAATTAATATGTTTCATGTATCATTTAAACTGTGTTTTATATTTTTATATTGTTATGTTGAATTTTAACCGAATAAAATCAATCAATCAATCAAAGTCTGCCTTATATCAGAAGTGCAGTAGTCACGGGTTAGAGCCGATTGGTAAACACAAATTATGACAACGTGATGTGATCACATTTTTGAAAAGTCATAATATTTTGTAGTTAGAGCGACTTCACTTAAAATGAAAGACGATTAAAGATGATTCAAGTCATCATACGAACTACGACATCTAACAACTTTTGGAACTGTGTCTACTGATGACTGTACCTGTTCGCACTAACACCAACATTAAAAACGATGACGACCTATTATATAAAGTGAAATCGATTACAACTACGGATGACTTTTTAGTTAATGTGAACAGGGTAATAGATTTTTGTCCATTCTTATTTATGTTAGTTTTAACTGTACTATATCTCTATATATTTTAACTTTCCAGGTGACCATGTGTGGCATATGCTGTGTGCTTCAGATTCACTGTGTAGATCAAGAAGCTGCCCCAATCTTGCTAGAGAACACTAAGGTATGTTGTATCAAAACAAGCTATATAAATTCACCCTATACATATAAAGATGTACATTTGAACCAGACTAGCCTAGATCTCATGTGGTATTAAAAAGTTACATTATTTTTAAATTAATGTGGGTCAAAATCAAGAAAAAATATTTAAAAATCCACATAGAAATGGCTAAAATTGAGAGAGAATTAACTTATAACATTTCTAACGGTGGTATGATTATGTCCAGCATTTTCTAAATTTTTAAAATATTATGTCAGATAGATTTACCAGGGAAAGATTGACAAAGTTAAAAAAGTAACAGAAAGGTTCCTCAGGACATTTTGGGAATCACTAACCTTAAGTAAAGTTACAGTTTGAAACTTTTGTGCATGTTATGAAATCTATGAAGAATAATTAATTCCATTTGACCAGAGCTGCCTATACTTTACTTTATGGTAAGGGTAGGTTTACCTTCCAA
>JXSR01S036313.1:0-10988 GCA_000969725.1 Ophiothrix spiculata | reverse complement strand
AGGTTGGCGTGACCTAATTTGCAATGTATGGTAAATATGGAGTATTTTGGACGTAATTTAGGGTTTTTGGGCGTTTTTGGGTATATTTGGTTATATTGGGTTGCAAATGCGACATTTTTGGATATAATGTCGAGTATTCGAGAGATTTTGAAGTACGAATCAGGGTTATAGGGTCGAAAGAGGAAAATAGAGTAAAATTTGGGGAAAATAAAGAATATTTTTTGGTATTTCTCGTAAATTTAGCGTGATGCTATTGAGTATTTGAATGTTTTGGGTTAAGAAGTGGAAATTTGGGTCAAACCGTGTAGACATGTAATAATATTTTGGATGTAATGTCGAATTTCTGCGAGTTTTGGGTAATGAAACCGAGTTTTAAGAACGTTTTGAACCTATATATGGGCAATTTTTCTCGTCTGGGGGTGTTTTGAACCTAATTTAGAGTAATTTATCTCATATTACGACGTTTTGAGCCTATTTTGGGTAATTTATCTGGTTTTTGGGCGTTTTTTTTTTTGTATATGATTTAGAGTTTTTGGTTGTTTTAAGAAGTTTTGGTGATGTTTAAGGGTATATTAGGCCTAAAAATGTGTTTAATGTGATTTTGGGTAAAAAATCAACATCACCATCATGTTCCTTGTAAAAATTCCTTTCTGGAAAAGTATACTTTTATTAACTTTAAGGCAAGACTAAACTGATCAGGGTGATCAGGGAGTTTTTACCCAATTGGCCTGAAACTTGGCAGGGATGTATATACAAGTGAGGAAAGAACATTTTCGGAGTAAAATGTGCAATATTTTTCTGCGTTGCCATAGTAACGGCGGCCATCTTGGATTTGTATTGATCACCTTGCGGCGCACGTTTTCTCGAAAACGGTAAAACGCATGAACACCAAACTTGCTTTAATATATTTATATTATTTGCTTCTAAAATTTGTCAGAGGGATTTGTCAATATGTTTGTTCTTTCATGCATAACGGTATGCATAATGTTAGTCATTTGCGCCTTTCTGGAAATTTAACGGGAAAATAAGTCGTTACCATGGTTACGAATAATTAATTTTGGTCTGACAAATTTTAGACACATGTATAAGTAATAACCATACCAAGTTTCGAGTTAATCGGATTTACCGTTACAGACAAAACGTGCGCACCATTGTTATATGGCCGAAATGAGAATTCCGAGAAAATAGCGTTTTAAAAATACGTGACATTTTCATAATGCGTGCATTTGTATAGGACATTTTTGAATTCCAACGATATCCTTGCAACTTTGACAAACCATAACTTTTGAACAAAACATCGGATTAACTTCATTTAAAGTTCTCATGAAAGAAAAAAGTGTATATTTTTAGATTCTTAAGAAACCCAAAAATATGTCTTTTACCTATATTGTCCTTTTTCTTTAGTTTAATCCTGCCTTAAGCACTTTGTTCAAAAGTTATGGTACAAAATAATTTTGCAAAAACGTAACATTGAGTAAGGTGCTTTCACCCCTTAAGCTTCGGTTGGATCCATTCCTTCCTGGACGTATTTATCGTACTTTTCTTTGCGAGCCTCTTGGGTTGCTTCCACAGCTTGGTGGTACCACTCGCAATAAACTGGGTTATATTCTAGCGCGACGTCATCGTCGTTCTCATGTCCACTCGTCTCATCGCTCTCTGCTCATTTGCCGACTTTGATAATGTTGATGGGTCTTTCTTCGTCTGACTCTTCGCTTTCAGATCGAGCACGAGCCGACATCTCGTCGAAATGTACAGTATTTTAATGTCGTTTGAGGTTGCACCTACGGTAGAAGGATTTGCCACAAATCCAATTATCCATGTTGACTCCTCCGAAGCTTTTTCTCAAATGTGGGATTAAGTCAAAATGCGTTCTATTTATAGCTTTACGCCGTCAACGCCGATACTTACGCCGTCGACGCCGAAACTTACGCCCACAACGCCGCCTTTAACGCCTTCGCCATTTCGAAGCACGCCCTCATACATACATACATACATACATACAATGTGCTTTTGTATAGCGCCATTCCTAAAAGACCACAGCGCTTAATAACAAACAAAATATATATACACAGAAATGAAAAATATGCAACAAAACCTTAAATGACTACATTTGCATGAACAAGTTTGTTTTTAACTCTTTCTTGAAGACATGTAATGAACTGGTATTACGTATTGAAGATGGCAGAGAGTTCCAGATAATAGGTGCATTGAAAGTGAATGATTTGTCAGCTGCTGAATGTAAAGTCCGGGTATGAATTTTTGGAACTGCGAGTCTAGTTGTATCTGTGGCAGAACGAAGTCCTTGACGTACCGGGGTGTATGGCTCCAGGCAAGATGTTAGATAACCTGGAGCTGAACCTGTTAGAGATTTATACACATAAAGTAACACTTTGAATGTGATCCGATGTTTAATGGGCAACCAGTGGAGCTGCTGTAACAGTGGTGAAGCATGGTCTCTCTTTTTGGCCAGGAAGATTATCTTGGCAGCCCAATTCTGAAGGCGTTGAAGCCGTGCAATGTCAGTTGAATTTGCACCCATGAGCAAAACATTACCATAGTCCAATCTAGATATTATTAATGCACGGATGACAGAGTTGCATGTTTCAAAATCAAGGAAGCGCCGTACACGTGAAATATTACGAAGATGGAAGGTAACGCTTTGTGACAGCGAGGCAACCTGATTTGACATGGACATGGTGGTATCAAAGATAACTCCAAGATTACAAACAGTTTAGATGGTAGTATTGTTTCCTGGCCAATAGAAAGTTTGATTTCTGGCATGCGACGACTATTGTAATGAGACAGTGCAACGAAAAATTCGGTTTTATCTTGATTTAGTTTGAGCATGTTACAAGTCATCCAGTCCTGAATATCATAAATGCATTTAGTTAAGCGAGACAAAGCAGAGTTGATGGAAGTATTGCATGAAGGATCAAATTCAACATAGAGTTGGACGTCATCTGCATAGATGTGATAAGAGAGTCCATGGCTCCTGATAATTCTACCGATAGGTATGGTATAAGCAGTGAATGATAGGGGTCCGACTATGGATCCCTGGGGTAGACCATAATCAAGGGAGCAAATGTTAGATTGAACACCATTAATACAAACACTAGTGCTACGTCCAGTAAAGTAAGATTTAACCCACTTAAGAGCAATGCCTGTCATACCAATTTCATTTTTCAGTCTGTCAAAGAGAATTTCATGAGTGATAGTGTCAAAAGCGGCACTAAGGTCGAGGAGCACTAAAAACACACCCTTTTGATTATGGATGGAATTCATGATGTCGTTTTTGACTTTTAAGAGGGTGGTTTCAGTGCTATGTGTAGCTCGATATGCTGACTGTAATAGTCATACGTTTTGACGTTGAACCTTGTCCTTGTCGGTCATTTTTGAAGCACGCCCTCATGAGTTTTGACCTTGTCGGCCATTTGGAAGCACACTCTCATAACCTTTGCCCTTTGAACCTTGATAATTTACCCTTGACCTTGTCAGCCATTTTGAAGCACACTCTTGCAACGTTTCCATTTCGTGCCCATTGATCCTGTGGGTCATTGGGCACGGTAATTTTTATTCAAAAATTTCCAAATCCTCCCACTTACTACTAGTCGTCCCGATTAGATAATCATAATGTCCCGATTGAGATGGGGGTCACAAAATTTTAGTGAATTGGGGTCATTGAATGGCCACACCGTACTCTATGGATGTATTGACTGATTATTAACCCCTAATTATACTATGGATGTATCGAACGATTGACAACAAAAATTTGAATGTAACCTTTGCTTGATAACAACTCTATACGCCGGGGAAGTAGTGACGTCACATTTATAATAAGTAGCCTAACACGCGCGATCCGGTTCCAAACAAATGATTATGTCCATTGATCATACGTATTTTTAATAGGCGTACGTAAACATACAAATCAGACTAATTTTTCTCGGTTGGAAAACAATATAGTATATCGGCAGGGGTCCCGTCCTGGCTTGTGATCACAACCTTCAGCATAACAGGTCTACATGTTTTCCCTTAATTTTGTTTTTAGACGAATGTTATGGTATCAAATAGGAGTCTGACTTTTTCCCCGTAGACTTAACGTGTGGCAAAACTGTCCAACCCGTTTGTTTGGGTCAACGCACGTAATGGGCGATTTACATAAATTATGACGTCACTATAAAACTATAAGTAATCAACTGCAATCTTTGTCAAAAGTGTTGGAGCAAAAAACAGTCGTTGAAGAAAATGCATCCCCCGTACCTCCTATACAATGTTGAAGCACCAACTGTCGTTTTCTGTCCACGGGGGGAACCAACATTGAGAAAGGGGTGCGGGAGTGGGTCAGTGGTTGGGGAATGCTCAAGCCTTGCTGACCAAAAAAGGACAATTTCAGAACCTGGAAATTTACAAAATTGCGGCATTTTAATGCACCAATTTTCGGATGTTGCTCCAACTACTTTTGACAAAGATTGTAGTTCGTTTAATCGGAAAATATGTTTATACATGTATAACATAAGGCAATCACATCGCCGCAATATTAGGAGTATTAAAATATACTCTAGTCTTTATAAGTAAATGTGGCCATATCTAAACAATTATATAGAGCAATATCCCACCATACACAAGCTTCTATTAAATTACGTGTATAGAAACAAGTTCGTGTCTCTGTCCGTTTATTTTATTGGTGGTAGCTGAAGGTGGTTCATCTTTGTTGAAGGCTCTTTTGGACTTCATTTTGCGCCTAAATGAATTTGGAAAAAAAATCGTAAATTGTATGTTTTATCTTGTTGTGACCCTTAAGTTCCTTTCAACTCTTTATAGTCTGTATATTCAAACAAGTCATGCGCCATCATAATGATTTTATGACACTTGCCCAAAAGAAAAGAGTAAAACGCGCCACGATTTAAAAAACACACATTTATATAACAATAGAAGAGGGCGGGGAGGCATTAATTTTGTTTTAATGTAAAATCTAGCAATGTATATATAATCATGTATATTCTCCTAAATATTTAAATTGGAAAGCAATTAAAATTGCTGCAAAAATGGTTCTTTGTTTTTGCTATTTTACTATATCAAAATCCAGAAACTCGAAACGCGACGAATTTATTCTCTTGACTGCGCTTGGTTTTACTTTGTATATTTAAAGAGAAAGTATAATAATGACATATGACTGTTCATGTCAATTGTTATATTAAGTAAAGTGGGTTTTTTTTGTTTTAATTTTATTTAACAGGAAAAATACAGTCTGTTTTCGTTGATCGATATTTTATTAATATATTCATTGAAATAAACACACATGCAACCGGACCGGATATGTTATGAAACTTTCTTCCATGTACGATAAGTTTACACTTTTACGCACATTTAAAGCAATACTATAATGTGTTAAAAATGGAGCGTCCCCTTTCACCCATGACTTTTGATTTTATTGGCTCATTGAGTTTGGTTTTGGTAGATATTAATACCATCCAAATGATTTGGCTTAAATATGCTTACTTTTTCTGTTATGGCCATTTGTTGAATTAAATTCGGGATCCCGAATTTAATTCCATGTGTATAAGTATAGGAAAATACGCATTTGCTTTTTATCCATTTTGCTATGGCATAACATGTTTTTGACAAAATACACTTGCAAACGGTTTTAAATAGTCACATTAATTCATTTTAGGCTGTTTTTACTCAAAACTATTTCTGATCAAATTCTTATAGATTTGCTTTAAATGTAATGTGCCTCACTTTATCCCCAAGTAATTTGCTCTTACAACGAACAAACTACTCATTGTGTGATAAGCAGGATCAGTATTTTGATACGAGGCTACAAACAAATTGTCTGACAAATGGCTGTTTGCTGTCCTGTCACAAATAGGTTTTTTAGATGGTCAATAGAAACTCGATACATCATATTAGTACTCAGGGCAGACAGACAACACATGAAAATCCAACAACATCTATTTTTGGTCAGATAGGTGTCCCATGTTCCTGATATTGTTTACCAGACTTTGACCGGCAAAAGAAAGTGGGTCTCGGTTGATACATTGCAGGAATAATTGTTGTTTTTTTTTGATTGGGGTATAAATTGGTATTAAATAGTAACAGCTACTACACACCTTTTGTGTCGGTTATCCTGCATTAAAAATGTCAAGAAAAAGGTCTGAAAGACATTAACTATATACATTTACTCTCATCAAGAAGAAACTTAAATCCATATTCGTCGAGGTACACGTATATGGAAGCACAAGTGTGTCATTCTCGCCTTACCCTTAGTTAACGAGCGTTATCCTAAGATAAGGAGACCTTATCTGGGGTTAACGATTCCTTAATTGGGGTTAAGGGTCCTTAACCAAAGATAAGGCGCCTTATCCCTAATTAACGCTCCTTAATTAGGGTTAACTGCCTTATCAAGAATATTCACATTCTTGAAAAGGTGTTTTGAACCTGAATGTACAGCCTGGTATAGGCATGGTGGGTTGGCATATTTATGACAATATTCTTCATATACTATTGATTTTATTCAAATAAAGAATGATGAATAATGAAATTGTGACCTCTTTTTTGAGGGCGCAACTGGAAACTAACAGTCCAATTCCATTGGTCTCATCTTCAATTAAAATGCAATAATGGATTGATACAAAATAATGAAAAATGAATTATAAATTCTCACTCGTCAGAATTTTTTTGACTGTCTCCAAAAAGAAGCTAAGAATAACTTGCAGAGGGCCTTAAATGTCCGTAATATTAGGATTCTAAATTAGCATTCAAGTAAAATGTTTAATTTTGAAAGTCTTATTCCATGTGAAAATATTTATAAGTGTTCCGCATCCCCTGGAAAAAAAATCCAATTTATTGGTCAATAAAAACAGTTTTTAGATCGAAAAAAAAAATGGTCCATATTAAAACTAAGCTTATCGTATATTTTCCCTATTTGGCGTGCCATAGGTGGAATAACAATTTGCGCAAAGATGAATTGTTCAAATATTACGTTACAGAGAGCCGTCGATTGAGATCTTGATGTCCTACACCACCTGCTCGTTGCCATAGTTCCGTTATCTTAGGATAACGACGTTAATCCAAGATAAGGGCCTTAATTGGGGTTAACGATTCGTTATCTGGGGTTAAGGCGCCTTATTCCTAGGCGCCTTAACCCCAGATAACTAGTGAGCTACTCGCTCACTGTTTCGGATCAACGAAACAGTGAGCGAGTAGCTTTGAAATAACGTTAAAAGCAAAACTTGTATAAAATAAATGATTCTACATTATGTAATCGTGAAAACTCTTTTTAACGTCTGATAAGAAAAAATATTGTAAAATATAACAAAGAGAAAAATCATACGTTAATTTGAACTAAACTACCAAAGGAGTCTCTTGAAGTTTTGAAAAAGATAAGAAAGGTGTATACGGATTAGTACTGCAAAATAAAGTGGGTTTTTCATAAACATAAAATCTAGACTCTGAGCTTTGTAATTTTAGTTTGTTCTTATTCAATCGCGTCTTCATGAGCTATGTTCACTATGTATTTCCCATGATTATTATATACCCTCTTCAAATTTCCGTTGAATGTCAGACCTAATACTTCATTATCGATACCAATAAATATAACACAAGGGTTTGAAGTATAATCTCAATGGCATAAAACTAACACTCGGGCTGTAGGGCATACACTATATACAAATACCACGGAGACATAATATTCTTTCAAATTCAGTTAGAGACAAAAGACGTTGAGACATTCACGGGGATGCTTGATCCTTGAGCATATATATGAAAGGGTTCCGCAATATTATAAAAACAAGGGTTTTTCCTTTTTGTTTTCGGTGTTTTTTTTTCCTATTTATAGTTTTTATCGCTCTTTTTTTTCAACTGTTTCCTATTATTTTTTCGTGAGACATAAAAGCTTATGAACCTCAACAGCCTCTTAAATAAATGACGGAAGTAAAATCAACTTGACAAAAGCAAACGCATTTCGGAGTTCTATTAATATAGTCAGGTTCAAGTTATTTCGATGATAATTTGTGTGGTTAATATCGAACACGTCTTTCGTATAAAATAAAATACAAATTGTATAAAAGAAGTTACTTAGATTCCATGCAAATGCAAGATGTTGAACAGTTACTGTGTCCAAAAAAAAAAACTGAAAAAAGAGAAACTTGCAAATCTTTAAGAGAAAGTTTCTAATCTTTAACATATAGTAAGAAAAATTAAGAAGTAAGAAAATTAAAAAGATTACTGTTCGTAGTCCATAAAATAAACTTCAAAATACAGTTTGTGTCATTTCAATCGGTCATCTAAAATATAAATACGCTTTATCAAATATTTTAATGTGAGTCTGTTGAATCTAAATAACCATGTAACAATCTTCATGCTTTTTTAGTTAAACCATCTAACAGATTGCATTTTACAATGCGTACTGATAGAAATGTGAATTTTAGTCCAATACACATAACACAGAAATATAATGTATCAGTTTCTTCAGTATGGTAAGCTTTATAAGCTCACTTTATCCAGGAAAGGATTTGAAAATTTCAAACTTTTTTTTTCCTTTAGATAGTCTCTAAGTCAACCAAAAAGGGAACCTGGGAACAAAATTTCAGCAAAATCCATGAAGTCCGGCAAAATGGAGTCACACGAGGGCAGTTTTTAAATGTAAGTTTTTGTGGTAAATTTTAAGTCTTAAATTTGTTTTTAAAATACATAAAATGGTTCATCTTTGGAAATAATTATTTATACCTGCCTAACCTTCCTTTTTAAAGTGCTTTCCAATCACTTAGGGGTCTTTTTTGTATAGATAAGGCAATTTTTTTATGCAAATGGTATTGACAGAAGTTGTGGGTTCGAGCCCTGGGCGCAGCGGATTACGTTTCCTTGGCAAGAACACTGGCGTAACCAGAGGTGCCCCCCCAAAAAAAAAATTTCTGTACCCCGCTCGCCCACCCAAAAAAAAATGAAATCAAGAAAAGAAAATTTAACCCTTTTATGGGTTAGTTTTTCAAAACTTTCCCAAATTTTGGCAATAATGTAAGAAGAAAATCTAGTTTTCACCAAAATAGTACACATTTTTAATGAAATTAAGCAAAATTTGGATGGATTTTGGACTATGAGACGGTTAGGCAATTGGCTCACCATAAGATAATTTTGATCGATAATGTTACTTTTTGATAGTATAAAATGTTTAATTTGTCATTAAATTGGTATTATTGTCTGCATAAAATTTAAAAACGGTTGTAAATTCTTATGTTTTCTTACATCAATAATGAAAATTATCAAAATAATTAAAGTTGAAAATATATAATAAAGTGTTAGTGAAATGCAGAATGCCTCTCTACTGCCAGTACATCAAGTTGCAAGACCAAGGTTATCAGGCAGCGTACATAACACGTAGGATTTATTAACTATGGGAGTCCCTGTACTCAAAGGTCGGAAGGGTTGATTTAAATCGATGCTCACTTAGGCTTATGGCTAAATTCGTGATTGAAAGCGATAAAATGCAGAAGATGTCGGCAAATTTCAATCTTTTAGGGCTTGATAGATAAATTCCATCGAACATTTCTATTCTTAAAAGCTGAGATATAAATTTTTCTTTGCAGGTTTTAAATTAATGATGTATAATGAAGTTCCTCTGTCATTTAAGTTTAAAAATTTGACATACAATATTTGTTTAAATTAGTCATATTAAAATATTTCGCTTAATCTCGTCAGGCTTATTTAAAAAGCGAACAAAGTTTTCAAAATTAGTTTATTTTGTCTGTTAATCTTTGCAATCTTTATTTTCCATAAAACTCTACATCAAAATGATAAAATAAGTTAAATGAAGGAGTAGTGCAAAAAAGGAGCAAATGAGACCTGTAAATTGCTAACCCCCGATACATTTTACAAAATAATACTACGATAACAAAAATATATATTTCTGACAAGACGATCTGACCACAGCCATACGAGACAAAACAAGGACGAGCTGCTCAAAAAATCAGATTATTTATATTTTTCCATCAAATGATTTTTAAGTTACCTGCGAAAGTTGTGTAATGATTTTGAAGATTTCATTGTTTTAGAGAGTTCCAAAGAACCGGGCCTTGTGTTTTTTAAAGATTGATCAGAAAAGACCCGTCTGTGTTTACCTAAATTAAAATTATTAAGGTGCCTTGTTTGACAGTTGAAAAATTCATTAAAAGCTACTGGAAGATCATTTATAGTGAATTTATACATAAAAACCCCAAGCTCCATTTAATACATATCAGGAACAGTGAGAATATTCAGCTTAGCAAAAACCGGAGTCGTATGGCTTCTGTACTTTAAATAGGGTACAATAAAGGTACAATAAAGTGTCTTAAGGATTCGATCGGCAAAAAATATTTTAATTTATTAATGATACCTATGTTCCTCGGTATTGTTTTCGATAAGCAATCGATGCGGGGTTTCCAACAAAGTGACTCGTCAAATAATACTCCCAAAAATTCCGTGAATTTAACTCTTTCAAGTGGAGTATTATCCAGAATTATTTGGATTTGCTCAAGGCTTTTATTCGATGTCATGTTCGCTATCCCTAATATCATGACATTTGTTTTGACTGCATTAACAGATAATTTGTTTGCTTTGAACCAGCTACTCACATTATCTAATTATCGATTTAAGATAGTTGAGCTTGACTGTTTAGATCCCCATGCGAAAAGGTAATGGTAGTGTCGTACAATATCATTGACATAAAGCATTAACAATAATTGGCCTAAGATAGACCCTTGGGGTACCCCACAAATAACATTTCTTAATCGATTTACAATCATTTTAACAAACAATTGTTTTCTATTTTTGTAGATAACTCTGAAACCAATCCAAGACAATTCCACGAAAGCTGTAATTTTCTAATTTGTGCAAAATTATATTGTGATCAATTGTGTCAAAAGGATAGGATTGGATAGGTCTAAAAATATACTGATTGTTGTTTTATTGTTTTCGACAGCAAAAACTAATTGAGCAATGGCCATATATGTTGAATA
>JXSR01S036311.1:11622-26401 GCA_000969725.1 Ophiothrix spiculata | reverse complement strand
ACATGGACCAGACTGGCACAGGACAGAAAACAGTGGAAAAGTCATGAAGAGGGCTACATTCAGCAGTGGATGAACACAGCCTGGTGAGAAGGTGAGTAGGTCAAAATACAATAGCGGACAGTCACCTGTGTGGATTTATATGTACGAGTATTTATGTGCATATGGAGAAAGATAATACGACACAAGCTGAGTGTGATTTGTTGTCAATGTCATCATTCCAATGCCTTTGTGTTGTTGGTAGGCTTAGTGTTGCGATGAACATTGTTCAGAGGAGTGATTCAACTTATATGATATTGACTGTGTGGGAACCCAGAAATGCTCTCAACTATGATTACCCTAGGTTGACCATTAGATTCAATAATAAGTTCAAATTGTCAATCATGTGAATGAAGATCACCTAGGTTAAACACTGTACAACCTGCTATGAAATATCACCCATTATGCTGGTTGACAAATGAACTTCACTAATAACTTCAAGTTGTTAATGCAACTGACTATGGTTACCCTGGGTTGACAAATGAACTTCAATAACAACCTCAGGTTGTCAACTTATGCGAGTAAAGATCACCCAGGGTGAACATTCTACAGCCTGCCATAAAACAACCGAGTACATTATGATTTACCTACTTTGCACTATAGTAAATTATGTTCTATACGTATAGGAACCTAAGTGGATCCCGGGGTTGCTCAACCCTGGGTAGACTATCATGTGGGTATTTCCACCGCTGCGTATATTAGTTTAATTGACATTTTATGGTCAGAGATGTTATTTTCTCTTCTAAATTATTAAATATTAATTGTATTTGCTTTAACAAAACAACCTACCACAAAATGCCGTTGTTTGGAAAATTGAACGTTTATACAGATTTAAAAAAAAGGTCGAAGTTGCCCCGGAGACAGAATTAGCTGAATTCGTGCAACGCGATACGTGACTATATTACTTGTGCATGATTGATAATTATTTTAAAAACGTTTAACTACTTCTTAAGTAGCACGGATATTCAGTAATTGCTAAAAGGCGTTTGACGCAATAATATACGGTAGTGAAATTTAAAATGATTAATCTAACTAAAATAACAACTATGGATTCTACAAATGGCCAGCAGTTATTCTTAGTTTGGTTCGTTTCAGGTATGTGAATTTTATGCATTTCCCTTGGTTTTATTTAAAGTCTATTTAAAAATTAATACACACCATTATCATTTTCCCAGGTATCTGACGACATGAAAGAAGTAAATAATACATTATTTTATTCTAACTCGTTGGATTATTTCAAGTGGACTCTGTATTTCCCAGGAAATGTTTGCCATAGAATCCGCTGTTAATCAGTATACTGTTGAATAGCCATTTTGAACAGCTCTGTCAAGGGCTTGTCTACATCTTATCAAACTGTACTTCAACCAGGGTTTCCAATCTTCTGCCAACAACTTCCATGATGCCTTAATGAAATCCTCTATTGAATGTAAGGGGTAAAAAGTGCTTCGTTTCATGTTCATGCATGAACAGATTTATACATAAATGAATTGAAACACTAATATTTGTCAGAATTTCAAAAAAAAACCATCTTCTTGCATGAAGATAACTTGAGAATGGTTTGGTCCCCGGAGGGGGGGGGGGGTACTCACATATATAAGGTATACGGGGATGTGCAGCTGGAATGGGTCGCTTTTTCACAAAAAATCCCTAAACATGGGTCCCAATTTTTTATCACCAAAATCCCTAAACATGGGTCACACTGCCATCACAGTTTCAAGAAAATATGCTAACAATATTTTTGGAGCAAAATCCCTAAACATGGGTGTACTTTTACTCAAAAATTACCCTTAAAGATGGGCTAGGGTTCCATGGTCCGAGCCGCACACCCCCGTTCAGACCAAAGTGGAGTACCCCCCCCCCGGGTTTGGTCAATTTTGGCGTGATTTAACCCTCGTCAACCTAGGGGGTTACCACCCCCAAACGCATGGGCATCAGGGCCGTACGAAGGCATGTAAGCCAAGGGGGGCAAATACATTTACCGTCCCGAAATTCATGTTTCGTCCCGATGTATATACCGTCAATTTCGACTCCGCGAAAATTTAGCTATTTTAAGCCCAAAATTGATATAAAACCTTGATATTTGTGCTAAAATTGGCTTTTTTGACTAATTTGCGGGACAGTAATATCGGGACAGTAAAAGTAGTAAAATATCGGGACCGATATTTTGATATTTTCCCCGCCAGCGTCCCGATTTTTCGAGCCCCCCTCCCCTCTGCCCCCCCCCCCCCCCCCCCCCCCCCCCCCCGCTTCGTACGACCCTGAGGGGCATAACCAACTCTGACCGTCCGGGGGGTAAGACTCAAGAGGCTTCCCGATTTTTGAACTGGCTTGGAGACAGTGATGGCGCTTTTCAACGCGCGCGTTGCACGCGCTCAAAAAATTTGGACAAATTTGTTTACTTTAGCTAAAAAACCGCTTATTTTTTTGATGAAATAATAGTTTCTTTCATCTTTCTTTTTTCCTTTCCCCTTTCTCTTCCTTCCTTTTCTTCCTTTTTCTCTTTTCCTTCACCTTTTCCCTCTTCTTTCCACTTTCTCTTCTTCCTTCCTTTCTTCCCTTCCCATTTTTGGCTCTCCTTCCCGATTTTTTGCGTCCGCGGGGGGGGGGGGGGCAAAGACTTCAAGCTGTACATTTGAACATATCTTGCATATTTTGATTGTTTTTTACTTTGTGACTAAATAGATCATAGATTTTCAAATATTTGCCTTCACGAGTGTCTTTTAGCAAGACTCTTTTTCAACCGTAAGTCAATTCTTTTGTAACATCTTGTAAAGCTAAGCAATTGAGAAGTAATTATTTACATCAACAATTTTAGCAAAATATTATAAATCATTTATACTTGTGTTCATTAATTTAATACTGATCGTGTGTTCAGGGCCCGCTTAGGCCAACTGACTACGTCCCTTGGCAAGGCATTTGATATGGATTGCCTCGTCGACCCGGGAACGCATATTGGGGAGCTGTTATGATCTGAGTGTTAATATTTTTGCGTCTTAGATTGCTAACTAGCTATTATGGGGAAATCATTGGGATGATAATGATTTTCCCTAATTCCCTAATTGTGTATTACATTCTTTTTCAGAACTGTATTTCGCTATTGCATCTGCACATATTTGTATTATTGAAGAAAAATTCGATCCTATAAGTGATAAGCCCCGATGGGCTGTCCCACGGATAGAGCGGTGCTTCTGCCAAAGACTGGTAACAACAGGAATGGTTAGAGGCCAAACATGTTTAAAAGTAAAAGCAGACGACACAGAACTACATTTCATAGAGGATCCAACTCCGCGCATCATGCACATAGATCAGACCAATGGGGATCCAGAGATCTTGGATGACCTGTTACAGAGAGATGAGTGCTGTAAGTCTGATGATAAGGCAAAAAAATTGTTTGGTTGCCCTCCACCGACCGACCAATTTTTTCTCAAAAAAAAAAAATGTTATAACTTTTGGGTTTTTTTCCCGATATTCCGTTAACAGAATCGACAGAAGCAGGTTAAAGGGTCTACATGTCCTCTTTCAACCCTCAAAACGTTCAGGATGTCACAATCACTTGTTTTGATTTGGATGTCGCGTTGGAAGTACTTAAGCGGCCGATCAACCTAGCATTCCGTTGAGGAGTATTGAAAAAAAAAAAATGCGACCGACCGACCCTCTCTGAAACAAGCTGTGGAGGGCAACCAAACCATTTTTTTTGCCTAAGACCAATGAATTAAAAAAAATCATAAAGGAAGGGGTTAAACTTGCCGCAATCTTGTTGTTGCGGGAATTATTGTTACCCACAGGGATATTCAAAAATGTGTACGCATGTTCCTGACTGGTTCCATTGATACCAAAATTAAGGTCATCCGTAAATGCATCACGTCACTGTGACGTCATAATAACCAAAATGTGAAAAATCGGCATTTGTACAGAAAATATAGGAACAAATCAAAATTTTCTAAAAAATCATAGGAATATCCGATTTTCATGCGACTTTGCTAAATATTGTAGAAAATTACTAGTTTTACCCAAATACCAAGTTTGATATGGATATCTGCTATATAAATGACTACAAAGTACATTTTTAGAATCACAGAATTACACCGATCCCCCTGACCTTCGAACTTTGAACGGGCCTGTATCCCCCCCCCCCCCCCAAGGTGGTAGGGTCGAAATTTGTTTGCTAGAATAAGCGGAAAGGATGAACTCAGAGATGTTTAGCGGCAGAAAAAAATCGGTAGGGGGGTTGATGCACCCCCTTCATAGAACTAGGGTCAAGAATCTGAATGATGTCAATATACGCTCTTGAGCATTTTTGTGTGTGTAATTTGCGTCATTTGCCACACCCTCCTTTATACTTATGTATGTCAAATCTGATTTTGTCAAGTAAACTTATCATGTTTGGTATCAAATTAAAGCTGATGAAATATCCAAATACCTTAAAACGATGTCATTTTGTGTGATTTAAATTCAAAATGGCCGCCAAAATAGCATATTTTCATAAATCGAACGCAAAAACTCTTTTAAAATGCACAATATCATAAATATATACTAGAGGCATTAATGAATCAGTAATATACTTTTTATCTAAACATGTGCCGTAAAATGCTTAAAATGTAAACTACCGCTCACAAAGAAGGCCAGAAATGAGCACTGGTATGTTTTGGCGCATAAATGGAATTTTATCAGCACTAAGATCATTAAATATTCAAATAAATCAATGCAAAAATGGTTTTAGATGGTACCACAGAAACATCCTGTCCAGAAATATAGGTAATTCGCATATTTCAAATCAAAATAGTGCCCATATTTAGGTTCAAAATGGCTGAAAAGATTTATTTTTATGAAGAAAAACGGATTTCAGAGACAAAAAAGACCAGCATTAAAAATAATAATGGCCTAACGTTATTCATGTTAATGACTTTGAAGGAAATATTTATCCCAAAATTATTTCCCACGAAATTTGAAAAAAGCCAATATGGCACCAAGAAAGCCCTTCATGCAGGTTAACTGGTTACAGCGACATTAAATTAACACTGAAATTATTTAGATATTCAATGCAATCAATGGAAAATGCCATTAGGACACAATGTAGGAGTATAACAGATATATTTCTCCCCAAATTAGGTTGTTAACATATGCCATAACTATAATGGTTTTAAATGTTGAGCTTAAACTAGCATGTGAAGAGCATATATTTATACAAAATGGGGTTAGAGGAACACTAAGTAAAATTGTTCTGTTTTTAAAGTAATTAAAGTATATTGCTTTAGGGGTTGCAAAAGAGACAATTAGACCAAACTATGCAATTCACGTGTATTGAAATGGCCGCAAAATTATATTTCCTTACGTTTGGGTATGTTGTAGGAGTATGTTGTATAAGTATTTGGTGGTCGTTTTGAGTCGTTTTTCGACATCTTTTTTCATTTTTATCATGTGAATGACATTATTTTGTTACAAGTGTTATTGTTGTAGCCTAAGAACCATTTCCAAGTTGCTTATTTCGAGTATTTAATATTTTAATGCTAATTTGATGATGATGCCCTTATCTCATTTCAAGTAAATGTTAGATGCAATCGTCGACGACATTGTCACGTTCTCGACATAAGTGTCAAGAGATGCTTATGTTGTAACCAGCAAAGTTATTTTCAATTCATTATCCCCAGTATTCAGTATACCGTATTTGATGCTGTTTTTAAGTTGCCTTGACCCGTTTTTGAGCAACACAAACAGTACTTGTGTGGTCATATGTCATATGGAAGCACATATTTTACTGATTGTAAATCTAAAATGTCACCTCCAGATTCCCAATAGTTTTTGAGATATAGCAAAAAGTGTAAAGTTAATATACCTACACTCTTAGAAAGAAAGGATCAAATATGAGACAAAAAGGATCAATTTTGATCCTTTTTAGGTATCAAATATGAGCTTACCCTTTAAGGATCAAAGTGATCCAAAAATAAGGATCAAAATTCTTGATCCGAAAAAAGGATCAAATATTTCTAATAAAAAAGATCTGCCTAAAAACATCTCACTGAAGTGACCCTAGCAGGGTTTGAACCCACGCCGCATGTGCACCATGTATAATTACCAATTATAATGACCAACGCTCTAACCACTCGCCCACTGAAGAGGCAGTTATCAAGTGTGAAGAAATTATCGTATTTGTATACCATTGTTTACATTCCCAGCAATGTAGTGGATATGGGGTATAATCAAATATGAAACAAAAGATCACGTTGGATCCAAACGCGGTATCAAATATGAGCTCATCCTTTCCGTATCAAAGTAAACCAGAAATACGGATCAAAACTTTGATATTGTAATCAAAAAGGATCAAAATGAAATGATCCTAAAAAAAGGATCAAAACTGATCCTGGTGAATTTGATCCATTTGTATATTTTGATCCGAAAAAGTATCAAAACGATCCACGTTGGATCAAAAGTGATCCTTAAAGGATCAAAATAAAATGATCCCGAAAACTACTCGTATATTTGATACCGGCCTTCTAAGAGTGTATTTTCCATTTCTTATGTACATTACATTTTCATAATAGCCTCATCCCAAGAGTTGCATACTTTGCTTTGCCTCTGAGAAAACAAGAGGTAAACTGAGGGTAAAACCTCACAAAATGCATTTCAGAGGTCAAGGTCAATCAGTTAAAAGTAGATTATACACATGTTAAAATAGGAACCTACACCGTTAAAGTACACGCACTCAACTACTTGTTTCATCAGAAAACTGGAAAACATACCTACTTTGACGCGTATGTATATTTGGTCAAATCTATCTGACTATACAATAAGACGTCATTATTTCGAACTTGTAACCACCATGATGGTGGAATTAAAATTATCTCGTAATAGCTTTTAACTCAAAAATCAATATCAAAGGCATTAGTCACGATCACTTAATAAGGAATTTCAACTTTTCTCAACACCAACTGACTTTATTGCATTTTTAGAAAATACTTCCAATTAATAACTAATATCCAAAACCATTCTTGTTGTACTTGAACATTTATAGTAAAACAGGCAATTATTTGTGCCTTGAATTGTTCATTCTCCGGAGAATGAAAAATTAGTGTTTCTAGAAATAAATTACTAAATTCTTAAAATATAAACGTCTTTGTAACTAAAAATATATTTTACTGAAGAAATCATGTTGTATATTTAACCTTCCTAAAGAATATTGTTCACTGTTAAATCAACAGGCGTACATTTGGAATCTCGAACTTTAGGAAAAAAGAAACACTGACAGAACCCCAGGAAATGAATTTGGCTTAATATTTTCTTTCTCGAGCAAGTGATATGATTTTGTTTGTTTGTTTTTGTTCTATTATAGGTCCTTCTTTGAATCAAATAAGTTTTGTATATTTGGTCAAACAAGTTTTCATACCAAAGTGGATCATGACTTATGCCTTTGAGCAATTTTGGTTAAAAATCGATCGAATATCGAAAATAGAAAAGTTGTGTTTTTTCATTTTCAGATATCAACGAGTGCGAATCAAATCCTTGTAGAAACCAGGCCATCTGTCACGATAGGGTTGGGCGATACGTATGCCAGTGTGTTAATTTATATGTGGGGATAAATTGCGAAAGTGAGTACATTTTTCAAAGCATAACTTCCGAGAATTACGAACAATTTACCTTAAAACTCCCGACACAAAATTTAGAATGTACATTAAAAACTTGTGGTTTAAAATAATTAATCACAAGGATACAAGGCAAACAGAAATAGTATAAATTATTCGAGCCTGCTCAAAGGGGATCATGAGACCACTGGTCTACTACACTCTTAAAAGAAAAGAGTGAGCGGTCACTCTTTCTTAGAGTGATTTTCTTTTCACTCCAAAAGAGTGACATTTCACTCTTTTCGAGTGAAATCGAACGGGGTTTCACTCTTAAAAAGTGAAATGTCACTCTTATAGAGTTATAATTCACTCTTTGAGGGAGTGAAAATTGTCACTCTTTTAAAGATTGGTCACTGGCACCGCTCGTGAAATAGAAAAGTCCAAATTTAACCTCATGCTATATTTTGTACTATTGCACTCTCAGGCATTCAACATTTGTATACTAATGTTCTGTTTCATTTTCATTTGATTTTAGTATGCGATTAGAGTATCAAATTGGGTACACAATCGTCATTAGAATTATTTTGATCTTGGTTATATTATTTTTTCATGCGAAAAAGACACCAAAGTTGGTGTAAATTTACACTTCTAAGTCATGAGATTAATTTTACCTAAGGTACACAAGGTATCACATGAAAAAAACGGAAATACAATTGCAAAAAATCAACCATGAATTCCGAACTATGAGATTTAAATAAATGTATTAATGCACTTATCATTTGTAACTCCGGCCCCGGGTACCCGGGCACTAGCGGGGAACTCGTCATGCTTGCGTGGGGAAGTTGATGTCCCCGCCAGGCGGGGAACTCGTGCGGGGATGCGGCGGTGACACGATGGTGACCATTTAGGCGGGGAATTTGACCGGGACTTAAATCTATGGAATTTGAGCCCTTTATGGGGCCGGGACTTCGTCGGTGACACAGTTTTGAGGATGCCCCGCCCTACGGGGAAGTCGGCGGAAGTTCGGCGGGGACTCGTCAAATTCTGATGAACGAGTTCGGGCGCATTCCCCGCTAGTGCCCGGGTACCCGGGGGCCGGAGTTACAAGTGATAAGTGCATAAGCAGGCTTCATTTCTCTCTCATGTTTGACGTAACAAGTAGGTCTATTCGAATTGGGCGTAACATCAATAAGCAATAAATTACCAAGTCATGAGATTAAATTTAATACAGGCTCCATCAATGTTTACTGACAAAAATAGAAGAAAAAAAACCCTCAATTGGGCATAAAATCTGTCAAAAAATCTGCAAGTTATGCGATTTAATTATATGCAGGTTTTCTTCATTCTTCCACCATGTCAAATTACTTAAATATAGGCTTTCCCGGAGTTGTTCAAACATTTTTCATTTATTTTCACTCTCACAGCAATTCAATTTCGACCTAAATATTATCTTTGATCAAAAGTCGATTTCAACTTCAAACTTGTGTCAAGCAATTTCAATATTGTGTCATTTAATTTCAAACATTTTGCATTGATTTTTGTTGTTTTATTTGTGTAATTCGTTCCCCATCGTTTTAACAGCGAATTGGAAAACATATTCGTCTTATGCCATTTATATTCAATTGTGTTTCACCATGTTCATTGGTATTCGTAAGGTACGTGTAATGCCAGGTTGCAACAAAGGTTTTTGACATGAGGTGACAAAGACCCGGGACAAAGACATACTAGGATCAAATATGACTCCTAAATTACGAATGTTCTCAGTAGATGAAATTAACATGTCGCCAACATGTAGAGACAAGGGACCAGCAATATGTTTCATGTGGGAAGGAACTGCAACAAAGAATTCTGTCTTACTGTCATTCAACTTAAGTAAATTACTTTTTATCCGTTGGCTTAGAGTCTCAATTCTAACAGGAAAGTGTATGAAGAACAGATGATATACTGGAGTAGTCTTTGCTATCTATCAAGCGTGCTAGAGTATTGTTTGGCTCTCTGCGTTATCATAAATGTGACCGTCCAGCTCAAAACAGCAGTAAATGCCAGCTCATGTCATTTTCACTTTTTTACTCATTTGCAAAGACCATGCTTTAAGGATTAAAATGACACCTTAATGAACTTCACTCGATTTCCAGAGGTCAAGTTATGGTCCGTTAAAGGTTGTCAGGGAGTAAAACGTATAATTGAGATATATGCGTTCGAAGATTTGTAAGCTGTATATTTTCTGTTGATCGTCTTAAGAATATGGCAATGTATTTCACCTTTCCTATCATTTTCTTGAAATGAAACTTTGCTGGTATTTTGTAGTAAGCACTAGGATTGTGAATCTGTCAAAAAATCAATTTCGGCAAATTATGACCTTGACATGTATTTTCACCTGTAGCGCAAAATGAAGTTTCTGGCATTTACTGCTCATACGGGCTGGAAGGTCACAAATTGTTTTAATGATATATGTATAATTTTGTTTCTACTAGAATGCAGTTCCTCTCTGGGAATGACTGATAGTTCAATAATATCAGATGAAAAAATCACGGCTTCCTCGTACGTAAACAAGAATACGGCACATCGTGCAAGGTTGGGATCGTCTTCTTTCTGGCAGAGCAATTACAATAACAATAACTGGATCCAGGTAGATTTGACGAGAACCGTTCTAGTTACAGGATTAAAAACACAAGGGAATGGTAATGGCGGCAGTTGGAGATATTGGGTGGCAGAGATGATGGTAAAGTTTGGCCTAGAGAGCAATCAACTTGAATATATCAAAAGCAACAATGGGGCAAATAAGGTGATTTACTGGTAATTTCTATTATATATTTTGTACAGGTGGGGTTAATTGACGTGTTGCCTTTTTTTGTGATAAAGCAAGTTTTTGTGACCGTCCACCCCAAAACAGCAGTAAATGCCAGCTCTTGTCATTTTCACTTTTTTAATTATTTGCAAAGACCATGCTTTAAGAATTAAAATGACACCTTAATCAACTTCACACGATTTCCAGAAGTCAAGTTATGGTCCGTCAAAGGTTGTCAGGGAGTAAAACGTAGCGTAAACGCGTTCAAAGATTAGTAAGCCCCTATATTTTCTGTTGATCGTCTTAAGAATATGCCAGTTTATTTCACCTTTCCTATCATTTTCTTGAAATGAAACTTTGCTGGTATTTTGTAGTAAGCACTAGGATTGTGAATCTGTCAAAAAATAAATTTCGGCAAATTAGGACCTTGACATGTATTTTCACTTGTAGCGCAAAATAAAGTTTCTGGCATCTCCTGCTCATACGGGCTGGAAGGTCACAATTAGACAATCTCAAGTTTCAAACAATCCCACAATGCAACGCTACGATTCAAACAATTTACACTTTGGGCATTGTATTTATGGCATTAGCATGTCATTGTCTAAATGGGCAAGGTTACCATTTAAGGTATAGAATTCTGGAAATGACCATTATTTACTCAAGATTATATACTTCTTGTTCCTAAAATGACCCACATAACTATTGCGTTTTTTAAGGAGCTTGGTCCAATTTTGCAAAATTGTGTTTCCGATGTGATATAAAAATGAAACTACTCAAAAGATCTAAGTTTCAAATTTCGTGAAATTTTATGGGCAATTTTGTTTTTCAGAGCCTCCCATATGTTACTGTGTAAAATTAATTATATTTCCAAAACGGAACATAACTTCACATGGGTCAGGGTTATTAGAAAAATATGAGCAACATTTTGGAACCAAAATATGAAATTTAAACAAAGTTGAGGCAATCAGACCCCCCCCCCCCCCTCCCTAAGGTTTTTTCCCCGCTGCATAAAAACACAAAAGCAACCGACCCCGGGCATTTGAGTAATCTCTTTTACATCCTTTGCAGTCATTTTTATGAAAAAATTAGGGGGGTACCACCTAAGGTGGGGTTAGGTTAGGCCGTCAAAGTTGGGGTGTAGGGGGGGGGGGAGGGTTGGTGAAACCCCGGAAAATTTTAAGTCGCCATTTTGAAAAATATATGCATGCTATGAAGCTGAAACTTGCAGGGCATGTTAGAATTATCATTTCCCTTCTTAATTAGCAAAAACCTGACGAAAATCGGTCATTTAGAACTTTTATAGCAAAATTTTGATTTTGGTTGCCATGTTTGCCAACATCCCGATTTTTCCGATTTTCGACCTTTATGACGTCATAATTACGTAACGCCGGGGCCGATATTTGTGATCTTGGTATCATTGGATAGGGGAGGACCATATCTATCTATTAATAGCAAAATCAAGTTCATAGGGGATTCCGTTCCAAAAATTTAGGGGGGAAAAATGACGATCACTGGAGCTCGTGTTTGCTGCGTTTCGACATCATTGGGTGTCATGCTCCTACCCAAACATTTTAAATTGTTGTCCTAATTTGTTGTCAAAGTTATTACGTAATAGTCAAAGAATTTAAAAGATGGAAAAAAGGAAAGAGAAAGAAAAAACAAAAGAAAATGAGGGGAGATGAATGACAATGATGGATATCTTGTAAAAAAATCTATGAAAATTTACTTTGTATCAAGTTTTTGTTGAGAATTTATCTTTTGGGCTTCATATGTTGGTTGCCCCTCCTAATAATAAACCTTGGCACCGGGCCTTAGTCAGTTACTCCAAGCAACTATGAAGGCTTAAACTCTACATGCACCATAGATTTAAAGGGGAGATACAAGGCAATCCGCCATTTTTATTCCCGCATGGAGACAAAATTGGGGGTATTCGGGTATTTGCCGATAGCTTGCCGATGATGCATCGCACCTTGTCATAATTCGCGAATATTGAAGCACGCACACACGCTTTGCGTGCAGGTTGGCGTATCATTCGCGTAAAGTATTATTTGCGCAGGTTGTCTCTACGCGTAAATAAGTCTCGGGACTCGGAGTTGATTTTGCCGCGAACCGAGTTGGACCTGAATACCCCCAATTTGAGCTCCATGGCTGACGACGCCATTACACGGGCTGGTATACAAAGCCTGGTATCTCCCCACTATATCTATGACATGCACACAGCTCACAGTGGGTTGCATCTATAGTCTTCATCAGATAATCAAATATCTGACTAACATATATTATTTTCTAATAAAAAAGTTCATTTGTTAAATGTAGCAGGTTGTAAAACAATACAATACATAAGAATTACACTATATTCATATGTATACAAAAAGTATCTTTTTTGTGAAAGTTCACGTTACCTACCTATCTATGATTGATTATAACTTTTGAATGGAATGTTCGATTTGATCCAAACAAAATGCATTTTGAAGATAAAAGTGTTGACAATGTTTATGACATAAAAACTACATTTCAACTATATATAACAGTCTTTGTAATATGTTTTCCTCTTTTGAAAATGATTTTAAGGCTAACGATGACGTAGTTAGTCGATGTCATTCTTGACACGGATGGCTAATCCACACGGTTTGTTCGCGTCTACCCGACGGAGTGCAAGAAAAATGACGATCACTGGAGCTCGTGTTTGTTGCGTTTTGACGTTATTGGATGTAATGCTCCGACCTAGGGGGGGGGGGGGGGGGTTAGGACGTGACGTCATCAGATTTTGAATCTCCCATTCAAAAAACTTGAATTTTAACTAACGCTACAAAAAATTCATTTTATGCCCTTACTTATTGTATAAACATATGCAGATTTCAAAACCGTTGGGGTTGGGACTTCGACCCCAGAAAACTTACAATATATTCTGATTATTTTAAGGAACTACTTTTCTCTTTATTTACGCATTGAAATATACTGACGATATCACGGATGAATACGCATTACATCTGAGTAAACAAATACGGTAAACAGGCAATTTATTACGCGGCTACTGTCGTCTGTTCCGACCCAAACATTTTAACTTTTGTGTTTTGGAAAATGGAAAGGAGAAGAGAGGAGAATATTGAAAATGATGGATATGTTGTAAAAAAATCTTTGAAATTTTACTTTGTATCAAGTTTTTGTTATGAAATTTGTTTGAGATCTTTATCAGCTGTATGTACGCTTGTTAAACTTTTTTCTCTTTAAGTGTTTTGAATATTGATTGTACCTTTGGGGCTTCATGGCGCCAGAGTTACCCCAGCAACTGTGTAGGCTTACACTCTACATACACATAGCTCACAGTGGGTTGCATAGTATTCATCAGAGAAGACTAAGCAATACGCTTTGCTGGTCGTGATATTGCTACGGAAGACGACACGATCTTGGGATATCTTCAACAGGCCGCGGGTTAGATGTCATTACCGTAAATGGTGTGGAACGGTTGCTGGGGTAATGAATTGGATTATGACGTCACTTCGACTGGTCGTGATATTGCAACGGTAGACCTTGGTTTATCGTCAGCAGACCACAAGTTAGATGTCATTAGCCTAAATAGTGTGGAACGGTTGCTGGGATAATTAATTGGATTATGACGTCACTTCGACAGCAACATACAGAGCTGTGTTTCTTATATCATGCGATAAGAAAATGTGGATGAGATAAAATCTCCCAAAAGTGTTGTTGTAGCTAACACTATAACTATGGACTATAAAAATTGCATATTTTCATTTTCAACCAATAATCAGATAGATCCCCAACATGAGCGCTAGTTTGATATATAGGCAATTTGCTTGATGAAACCGATAGTTTAGAGCGTGTAAAAGAGGCTGAATAATGCCAAATCTGATTTTGTTGTTGAAACATACCTAGTTTGATATCAAATTAAAGCCAATTTAATATGTATTCCAAATACGTCAAAATCGGGTATTTCAATTTCAAAATGGCCACCAAAATAGCATATTTTCATAAATTTGAACGAAACAATCTTCTAACTTAATGCCCAATATCATTAGTATTTAGTAGAGGGAGCAGTAATTTATTAGTAATATATTTTTTCTTAACATTTGCCGTTCAAATATTTGAAAAATTCAGAAATGAGTAATAATATGTTTTGGCGCATAAATGGAACGTTTTATAAAACGGCACTAAGAAAAAAAAAAAAAAAAAAAAAAAAAAAAAAAAAAAAAAAAAAAAAATCTAAATGGTTAAACATAAACATCTTGTCCCAAATTTGGTCATTAACAGGTTTCAAATCCCAAATCGTGCCAATATTGAGATTCAAAAAGCTAGAAAGATATATTTTAATTCACAAAAATGGGTTTCAAAGGGCACGAGATGTAATTATCAGTTGTGAGTCTATTAGATCATGTCCATC
>JXSR01S036307.1:7009-17783 GCA_000969725.1 Ophiothrix spiculata | reverse complement strand
ATATTTCAACAATCACATTGCACTACTCAAATTTCGTTCCGTGTTATATAAAAAATAAATAATGGACGATAAAGATCAAAGAGTGAGAAATGTTTGTAATATTTACAATAGTAAACCGTTATACGTGTACTGCTTGACGTCATCTAATTTAGACTCTGCTTGCTAATCGGATCAATGAAACCGATTGAAATCGTCTGTACAATAATAGCTGTGCTGCGTTCTCCAAAATTAGTTAAATTAACAATGCAAAAACCTTCATAACTTTGCAACGGAAAGTCGGATTTGAAAAATTCAAACGGATTTGGATTCTTTAGATCATCTGCTTTCATTTAAAATGTATTTGAAGCAATTTGATTCATAATTTAAAAATCACCTGAAGTGTCTACTTGAAGTTGACTTTTTAGACATTGTTAGATAATTGTTATGGTACATAGCTGCTATGTTTAAACAGCCATTACAAGAAAACACCATCCCCTCTGCAACTATATACTAGAAAAATTATCTTACACTGTCTAAAAAAGTCAACTACAAGGTCAACTGTGACACTATGATTTTTAGTAATTTGAAAGCATTTTCAGAGATTTGTATGCATTTATATTTTACAGAACTTAACAGAAGGGAGCTATTGGAGTTGGGGTTTTCTTGTACTTGCGTATTCAATTTCATTTGATCCTAATTTTAATACTAATTTCTCAAATCATATTCGGACGTTTATATCACCTTAATCAACACTGAAAACGTTAATTAGTCAAAAAACATGTCTTATTTGACTAATTAAAATTTTTCATGATTCATGAAAAAATGCTGTAAATGTTTTTTAAAATGTTGAAAAACAATCTTTGGTGTTTAAAAAAATAGTTTACGTCTCTAAATATTCAATTTGTAATCACTTAATTATTAGTTTATTGATAAAAAATAAATCGCAGGACTAATTAGTAAATATCAAATGCGCCTTTAATTAGTCAAAAGACTAATTGAATGATGGAGGACTAATTGTGTCTAGTCAACATGACTAATATAATTCTAGCTCTTACAGCGCTCGCCGATATTAGTTTGAAATAAATTCTGTCATAAAGGGGATGTCGAGCGCGAAGCGCGAGATTGATATTCCAAAGCACAAACTTTATAGCCACGAAGTAGTGGCGTTCATGAAGGGGGATGTCGAGCGCGCAGCGCGAGATTGTTGGGGATGCAACTTGTCGAGCGCGAAGCGCGAGATTGATATTCACAAAATCACAAACTAAAGCCACGAAGTGCCCTTACCATGCTTAGTCCAAATACAGGCCCCATTGAATAGCCCGGGTTAGCCGACCATCAACACTGAGATATGAGTGGCGCTGTAATATATACCAGGACAATCAGTCACTATGGTGCGAAGCACCATCAGTCACGTATGTGCGAAGCACACACAACAGAGCCCTGACCTTTCGGTCTTCATTTGACGGTCGATAGAGGGGGTAACTTACATTGATGTGAATTAGCCTTCTTGTATTGAACAGCAATACTGAACTTAAACTCTAATACATATATTATAGGTCGGCTTTGGCCAAAGCTAATATAATTCATGATTTGTCATCGCAACGGACTAATTAATGGTAAATATCTATCAGAAATTAGTATTCTAATACGTCATTCAATTAGTCTTGCATTACTCAATTAGTCTATTGACTAATTAAAGACGCATTTGATATTTACTAATTAGTCCTGCGATTAATCATTTATCAATTAACTAATAATTACCAAATTACAAATTGAATATTTAGAGACGTAAACTATTTTTTTAAACATCAAAAATTGTTTTTTCAACATTTCAAAGACATTTGCAGCGTTTTTTCATGAATAATGAAAAAATCACTCTGCATGACTCATTTTAATTAGTCAAATAAGACATGTTTTTTGACTAATTAACGTTTTCAGTGAATTTTTTTTTCTGGTTCAATTCAATGAAACAGTTCATTGGTCAACAACTGGATGAAGTAATTTCTTCTCAAACCGATAATGTTGACGGTCGCTACTGCCAGATCAAGTACGGGTGTACTATACCGGAAAGATTAAATTTAAAATCTAAAATGAATGAGTATATACATGGATTTGAACTTAACAACCTGCCAAGTACTAATGTATCACTTGACTAGTCAGTCGCCCCGGGGAAGCTGAAATCCCACTCAGTGAACCGCGGTTTAAATCCCATTCAAGGTAAGAAGGACATTTTGAATAATAAGTAATATAAATGGCCATCGTCTTCAACAAAAATAAAACAAAAACATAGACATCAGAAGATATTTCATGCACACTTTGTCTAGAAAATATTTGATCTCATTTCGAATGAAGCCTTCACTTGGGATATGTTGAAAAATGCGTCCGTATTGTCTTTCGCCAGACACATGCAAAATGAGCGACAGATTTGGTAACTTATTCCATATCAAATTTGACATTTATTATCTTAAACCGTCGTTACTCAATTTCCGCATATTGAACAGTGTAAGCTGACACATCAATACAAAAATATGTAAACTAGTCAACTCTTTTATCCGTTTGTCTTAACAGTGATGACGGTAAGTTGACAAGCTTTAATAATAGATATAAAATAGACGACAAGATTCAATAAAAGATAATGTGTAAAGCCAATTTATTGACAATGTCTTGTGAGAAGAAAATCCCCAACTAACGCAATGACATTTAAAGCGTCGATACCTGGTACGGCTTCATAAAGATGTTACGCTTGATACCGTTTCTGTATAAAAAGTATAGTTTTAGTAGAAACTGATATTTGCTTGAAAAATATACCAATAAATGTTTAAATGCAAATTCAGGCTTTGTCAAGCTTTACATGTTATATACCTTGGTTACGTTGAGCTAATTACAATTTTAGAAGCCTAGAGACCTCTTATTGATTAAAATCATCATTACATAATGTTGTTTTAATGTTGTTTGGAAATTAATACATAAGCATTCCCTTGAAAAAGAAACATGTTAATGTTTTTAATAAAGTTTTTCCACTGCAATGGCAGCCAGGAATCGAAAAATCGGGGAATATTGCCCCGTAATTCAAATTTACAATAATAAAACAAATCGTTTCCATAGTGCCCTAGATCAAGGTATGCATAAACGAACTACCAAAGGAAATTGTCTATATGTGACCCGTCATATCGAAAGGTACCTTAAGGGTCCCAAAATGAAAATTGATTTTTTGGTCTCATCTGCAAGATTATATTGTAAGCTTTAAAATGACACCTTGCTTTTGGTTATTGGATGTTCGATTGTAAAGTTATATTGAAATTAGAGAAAGGCATCGGTCTGATTCAGAAAACTATCGTTCTGAGAAAATCAAGTTTAAAATTTATGTACTGGCACAACTTCAATGGGGAAAGGATTTTTATATCGATTTTTAAAACATTTGTCTTATGTTTTGGATGTTGAAACCTGATTAATATGATAGAATACACTTCACGGGTAATATTTCTGATGAAATTAGAAATTCGACCTTGGACGTGATTTTTGACTATGTTCAGCTTCAATGGCATGTATCTCGTAATTTACTATGCTGGTATTAAGGTACCTTTTGATATGACGAGACACATATAGATATTGCATTTTTGAGTTGCCAATCTATCCCAGATTATAGTTTAAGCTTTAAAAGGACACCTTGCTTTTGTTCGATTGCAAAATTACATCCAAATTGGTAAAAGGTATCGGGCCGATTCAGAAAACTATAGAGTTTCAAGTTTCTGTACTGGTATTCTCATCTCGGATTTTAAAACATTCGTCATATGTTTTGGATGTTGGAACCTGATTGATAGAATACACTTCAAACGTTTCTGATGAAATTAGAAATTTGACCTAAAAAGTGATTTTTGACTATGCTTAGCTTCAATGGGCCGTATATGACGAGTCCCATATTTCAAATAATTGCCAAATTTCTTAGCGTCCATTGTTTTTGTTTTTTATGTATGTTTTTATTTCTATAACTTTTAAAATTATTTTGAAATTCTATGTAATCATATAATGATAATAATTTATTATATGACGTGTCCAGGATATTTTCCTGTCGGGTGATCTGAGGGGCTCACGGTATTATGGAGATGAGGCTTGCAATGGCTAATATAAATGGATGATTTTGTACGATTTTTTTTTTTTAAAGTGGGAAAGTACAGTGCTTCGGTATATGCTACCGTTTTTCCTGTTAAATTTGGGGGCAAATTAAATTTGGATATTTCAAGACATCGGACGCGTTTCGAAAGCATTCTGGTCTAAGTAGGCGCCATGCGTCAGGTATGCAGTAGAAAGAAAAACTGTGATAACTGTATGCATATTGACAACATTTTTCACATGTCATGTGTTAAAAACGTGTAACATTTAAGCACATTCAAGAGGTTCTGTCAAATTTGAAGTAATATTAAATTTTTGTTTGCGCCTTTGGATTTTAATTTTTCGATATAGATTCTAACTTCATTAATTCTACCGTGAATAAATTGAAAGTCATATGACCTTGAAATTGTATTTTTAGTTTTGAGAGTGATACCTTTATTGTGTTGAAATCAGCTATGTATTTGCTATCAAAATAGGCATTTTGCTTTAGTCATTTGTGCCCGTCCAACCCTAACACGCCGTAAATGCAGTAATCTTCATGTCAAGGTTGTTATTTGCCGAAATTGATGTTTTGACAGATTTACGATCCTTAATTTTACTTCAAACCACCAGCAAAGTTCCATTTCAAAAAAAATGATTGGAAATATGAAAATATTTATCAACAGAAAATATAGGGGTTACTGATATTTGAACGCGTTTATCTCAGTTATACACTTGAGGTGGGATGGTTTTAGAGGTGATACGCACCTGTTCATCCCATTCTCTACACTGGTACTTCACTCATCTTACATGTGCTTGAACCGTGGTGCCTTTCACGGTTCACATGTATTTGATTTTATCATTTTATCTTGTGCAATATTATATTTTTCATGTATCTACATTTTGTATCTTATATGTAACTTGTATTTTTACCAGTGTATGAAGCCTAATAAATAAATAAATAAAACACTTCACTCCCTGACTACCTTTGATGGATTATAACTTGACTTCTGGAAATCGAGTGAAGTTTATTGAGATATCATTTTGATCTTCATAACATGCATCTTTGCATGCAATTCTTTTGTTAAAGTGAAAATGACAAGAAGCTGCATTTATAACTGTTTTGGGATGGACGATCACAATTATGCTCAATATAGGTAATCAACCTAGATGACATGAATCAAAACACATGGGTTGGTCCCGAATGGATGTAAATGTCATTGTTCACTGTGTCATTGCAAATTTTAATTATACGCAATGTTTATTGCTTTCTTTTTACTTAAGGCAAATCAGGAATATAACCCTTCAAAGATGAAAATGTGCAACCGTTTTTACGAACGCAGCTTTTTCTAATATGTATCATTAAATGATAATTTAGTCAGTCAAAATGAAAATGGCAAAGGCAAAACCACCGGCAATATCATATATTTACAATCTATTTTTGAGCTAAGCAAGTAATCTTACGTTGCTTACAGAACCAACCCTTATTGCCTGTTTGTGTTTGTTTTCTTTCCTTTGCTGAAAGGATTGCCAATATGGTTATTTTGTTTAATCTACTTAGGTGGGAAAAATAAGCTGAATTACTGGCTTAAGAAACTTGTCAAAAAAACAAACTAAGAAGGAAATAACTCTGGGATTCAGGTGTGTCAGTAAGATAATGCAAAATAAAACGAGCCGCTTGCTTCGTTCTGGTCGTCATTGAAAGGTGAAGTCAATAATAAGAAGATGTAATTGCTTATGATATACTCTCCTAGTAGCTGGACAACATTGATAAGAACTGAAAATACTTACATGTCAGACAGAAGAGAAGTAGAAAGTAAATGACACCACAGGTGATTTTATACGACTAGACTGTGACTAGACCTATTATCATGATTATGTATACCTCGAAATATAAAAGATCACGTGACGAGGAGCCCGGAAAGCCTTTTTAAAAAATCTTGATGATTATTACAGCTCTAGTTTCAGTTGTGCCATGACTTAGACGATCGTAGGGGCGTAAGTGATGAGATATATAGTGCACCAAGTCCTTCCACTCTGTCGGTCTTTGGCGATATTCAGTAGCTGGTAGAATAGCATGTTAGTTCATATCTTGATGTTTGCAGGACTGTTTACGCAAGACTTGGTTTAAACAGCTGCTCTTGTAATGTGACCAAACCAGCGAAGTTATCGGTCTGTCACGATTTGGAGATGCTTGTGAACTGAAATGGTTGCTGCTATCTCACTTCGAATGGATTCATTAATTCTTTGAGCTGTGTATGGGACTCTCAGGATATGGTCGTAGCATTTCATCTCAAAAGCCTCAATCTTCGCTTCTAGATTTTTCATCCATAATGAGGTTTGGAAATCTGGTAGTTTCAACAACATACTACTAGATATCTGCAATGCTACGCTGCTTAGAAGTGAAAAACCACAAGAATGGTCCCTAAGTGGAATAGTACCAATTCCTAAGAAGGGTGATCTCAGCAAGGCATCCAATTATAGGGGCATCAGCTTAACATCCATAGCAGCAAAGATCTTCAACCGCTTGATACTCAATCGCATTAGACCTCACATTGAACCTCTACTTAGACCAAACCAAAATGGGTTTCGCGCTGAACGCTCAACTACTTCACACATCCTTGCCTTACGAAGACTTATAGAAGGAATCAAGGACAAGAATCTTGAATGTGTCATCACCTTCATAGACTTCAAGAAGGCCTTTGATTCAGTGCACAGAGGTAAAATGCTCAAGATTCTCACTGCTTATGGGATTCCGAATACCATTGTCGAAGCAATCAATACCATGTACAGCAGCACAAAAGCAGTTGTGTTATCACCAGATGGTGAAACTGAGGCTTTCGAGATATTAGCAGGAGTGCTACAGGGCGATACTTTAGCACCATACCTGTTCATCATTGTGCTAGATTATGTGATGAGAATGGCAATCAGAGAAGACAAGGACATGCTGGGCTTTACAGTAACACCTCGAAGAAGTCGAAGGCACCCTGCAGAAGTCATTACCGACCTAGATTTCGCAGATGACATTGCCTTGCTATCCGACACATTACAACAAGCTCAAGAACTGCTGACCAGAGTTGAGGATGCTGCTGCAACAGTTGGTCTTATGATGAATGCTTCAAAAACCAAAGTCATGGCATATAACATCAAGACTGATGTTGCACTGTCCACAATAGAGGGAAGTCAACTCGACCAGGTCCAAGACTTTCAATACCTGGGCTCTTGGGTAGATGAGTCAGAAAAGGATTTCCATGTCCGAAAAGCCCTAGCATGGAAAGCTTGTAACAAAATGCGCCTTCTCTGGAAATCCAATCTACCAGACTTGTTAAAGATCAGCTTCTTCCGTGCAGCCGTAGAAAGTATTCTGTTGTATGGCTCAGAAGGGTGGACACTGACAGAAAGACTTGAAGCCAGGTTAGATGGGTGCTACACCAGACTATTAATGATGGTTCAAAACCTTAACTGGAGAGATCATCCTACCAGGGAGGTAATATATGGTGATTTACCCAAACTATCAGAAATAGTGAGAGGTCGCCGCCTAAACTTTGCAGCTCACTGTGCTAGACGGCTTGAGGAACCAGTGTCTGGATTAGTGTTCTGGACGCCCACCCAAGGGACACGTACACAGGGAAGACCAAGGCTGACCTACCCAGTACTTCTTACACAGGATGCCGGCATTGATCAAAACGAACTTCTCAAACTCATGCTAAACAGACAGCAGTGGAGAAAATTCATCATGGCTTCCGACCGCGGTCGAAATAGATAGATAGATAGATAGAAAGGTGGAGAATACATACTTGTCATGTTGCACTTATTTGCCTCCCATAGAGACACCTTGGCTTGGTATATCAGTCGTACTTCCCAATTTTTACTCTTTTCGGTGCTTATTTTCAATCAATTGCCACTTTTGCCACTTTTTTAATTTTTCGGTTATAAAGCCCATATTGTTTCTTGAATTACAGTGCACACTAAATATAACAGTTTTTTTTTTTTATTGTGGTCATCAAAATTAAGTTTAGCTCTATTTTCGTTCAATTTTCAATAACATCGATTATGAAAATATCTGTTAACTATCAAAGTACCTTGGATGTATTGCAAAGCAGTGTTAAACGACAATAGTCTTGGTGTTTAAAGCAGCAGAAAAATATACCTCAGTCTCCTGTTTCAAATATAATAAATCATAATACAAAAAGATGGTATTATATATCTAAAGCTTATTTTTCAAAACATCTAATGTGTTTCAATTTCTCTTTGTAAATAATAGGTCCAACCTGTTTCTTAACTCGTCATTCCGCTTCATCCCCAGGGGAAAAACGTTCTATTTATAACTACTATTACTAATATATATGGCCACTGTGTAACTGTATACTTTTATAGACATGTGATTTGAAAGACTATAAATATATTTATATGCTAGCATAGAATATATAGGATAGATGCACGGTTACTGAACAAACATTAATTAAAATAGCAAGCAATGAAGTTATTTTATGAATTCGAAATAAGTCAACACTGTTCAAAGTGATTGTTAACAAAATGGTTTCGGAAAAAAGAAGGATTTTTATAGACAAAATCCCGAATAATGGTCTATTTTAGATATTGTATACCGATCCCCTGGAGACATCAGTATGTGCGACAACTAACGAGGCATCAGCTTGAGTTTTGTTGTGGCATAAACATACAATATGATGATCCTGCGATCTAAAAGACTATACATGTTAGGATAGAATACATAGGATAGACGCATGGTAATACTGAACAAAATGTAATTATAATAGCAATCCATGAAGTTATTTTGTGAATTTGAAATAAGTCAAATCTGTTCAAATTATTTTGGAAAAAAAAAATGATTTTCATAGACAATATCAAGCATAATGGTCTATTTTAGAGATTATACCGATCCTCGAATCAGGAGAACTCAGTATGTGCGGTAACTACCAAGGCATTACCTTGAGTTCTGTTATGGCATAAACATACAATATGATGGATGATCCTGACTAGAATAAGACCCAAACTTGACAAATATAATACGAACCAAACAAAATTGCTTCAGAACTGGTAGACCACCGTCAGTAATATAATGACACTTAGAGGGTTAATAGAAAGGGTCAGAGAAAATAATATTCCTGCTATAATAACATATATTGGCTATTGACAGAAAGATCAAGGTAGCGGATTTAGAAGAGCTTGAGCAAGAATTTAAACCAGATTCCATCTATGGTGTTGAATCATGGCTGGATGACTCCATCAACAGCAACGAAATGTTTCATGGCATCTTGTTAGTGTTCCGGTATGATGGAATTACAAATACCACAGAGGGTGGTGTTTTCCATAGTCGGCGATTTTAATCTGCCTATTATAGATTGGGACGACATATCTGCCTCCTCTTGTAGTGGATACAGCAAGGGTGTGGCAGAAGAGCTGATTAAAGTATCTGTTGGACTTGGACTAGCTCAGTGTGTGAAAGAACCCACACGTATCCAGGGTGACACAGACAAATCCCTGATCTTGTCTTTACCAATAATCCCGATACCATTAGAAGTATATCAGTCCAAGATGGTATTGCTGACTACAATAATGTCATCATTGATCTTTATCTTGCTCCCAAAGTGAAGTGCCATGTGAAGCGCAAAGTTTATATTCGGAAGGAGGCCGACACAGATGACATTAAGAAAGCGATGGCTGAGTTTCAGCAGGATTACTTCAGTAGAAATCTGAAAATGAATGTCTTTGTTTGTTTACTTCGGTTGGTCCGTGACGGACAAATGCCATTAGATCCATGATGAACTCATGGTCTCTTTCAAGTTCATACAAAAGTAGTACCAACCTGGATAGCCAAAAATGGCTAATCTATGTATATTGGCCAATGCATCTTTCAAAAGATGCCGAAAATAGATAAGATAACAAGAAAAAGACAAAGACAAAGATCATGAAGATAGCCACTCACAACACAATTTTACAATTTACTCTTAGCGCTTACTGTACTTCGTAAGAAAAGAAATTAGGAATTCTAATCTCATGCCCCTATGCAAAGGCTTGCATGGATGACAAATTGGTGTTTATCCGTGACAAATTGACCAGCATCATGAACAAATTCATTCCCACCAAGATGACATCCTCCAGGTACAATCTTCCTTGGTTCAATTCAACTCTTCACAAGCAGTGCAGAAAGAAAAAGCGGCTGTACAAGAAGGCCAAGAATATTTTGTGTGGACAAGGATATTTTGTGTCTATTTGAATTTCCTATAGACATTTGAATTGACTGTCAGAAATAGAAATTATTACATAATACCTTGGTCATTTCATCAAATGTTGCATAGATGAATAAAAATGTCATTTTGACACAAAAGCAAATAAATTCCTTGAAAAATTACACGGTTGCTCATAAAAGTGAAATAAAATTATTTTACCACTGATTTATGTAAAGGTCAATTTATTAGGAAAACATCTGGAAACATATGTTGCTTTTGGTCAGATTTGATAGGTAATCTTGTTGGGTGTGAAATGTAAGTCCGAATGAGATCAATTTTCTCATGTACTGGTAAGGTGGCAACAACAAAACTGTGTCAAAAACCTTATTTTAAGGTCAAATTTGAATTGACCCTGCCTTGGTCAAGGGCACTTCACTACGTTAAGTGGTCATATGGAATGTTTATCTGAAATAGAGTGATAAACAGGTGATTGAATATCTTGGTCACGCTTGACT
>JXSR01S036303.1:13233-24950 GCA_000969725.1 Ophiothrix spiculata | reverse complement strand
ATTTAAAACTGTCACCAGATTTGTCCATCTTAGTCTGCCCCCACCCAGGATATGGGAAGCTGCAAAAGGGTAAATATTACAATCTAAGTACCGATAGGATGTGCGCCTGAAAAAGGCTGCCGCTAAATGAAGTGAAATGATTGTGAAGATCTACCTGCAGCGAATCATGAGCGGTTTGATCTAAATGAAAAATCGCTATACAAAAACCCAGTTATTATTATTATTATTAGTGGCGAGTTCTCAGTCAAAGATAGTTTTAAGCAAAGGACAGGAATGCATGTCCTTGGGCACCAGCTCTTCCGTATTGATTGAGCCAAATTGACCACTAACAACAGATTCTACAAGGATCACAACTCCTTATTTTGTTGTGAAAATTAATGATTAAGTTGGCAAATATAGGACTGGAATGCATGATGTTAACACTAGAAAATCAGATTTCATTATTGATACCCTGGTCACTAATAACCTTGGGCGAGGTTACGGAGTCATACTGGTTAGAAATTGAGCGGACACTGACCACACATTGGTCACTGACTGGACCGTGACCATAAGCCGCAGACAGGCTGAAACCGTGCCGCAAGAATTTTACTGGTGGTTAAAACAACATTGTCTCCAGTTACGGTCCAATAACTACTGGCAGCCGACCGGGCAACGCAAGAATTCACCGATGTCATACAGATGTTTCGGCATTGTGGCTCAAGTTCCGATTTCCAGACACCGGCCGATGACCAGTGGTTATGTGACCATAGCATGACTTACGCCAACTTAACTTCTAACACACATCTAATTTGTTGATCATAATGAACAGAATTTTGAATGAGAGTACTTACCACTTGTACTGTACCACATTTGGGCACATGATAGCCTCTTCTGCCTATGTTTTCTAAATTCACATAACCCTGTGGAAGATTGAAATGAAAAACACCATGTAAGCAAAGAGATCAAAGCCAAATAATATCTCGGAGTATTAGCCAAGTAATCCATGAGACTGAATGGTAGCACAGAGTTAGAAATCATTTTCTCACATAAAGTATTTAGAGCTTCGGGAAAAACTTTATGAAGAAGGGCCATTATAACAACTGGATGCATGTACAAAGCTGTCAACATAATCACAGTTGGTTGTGTAATTACACTGCTGTTTGAAGGGGACATTTATTCATATTTTAAACAAAAAATCACAACTTACTTTACTAAAGGTTGAAAAAATTGTACAAATAACTGGAATGTGTTGTAAAGTATAAAGTTTTTATTTTAACCTATTTCGCAAAGATAATTCAATTTTTTGTTGGAAATTATTTAGTTTTATCCCATTTATTGGTATTTTTTGTGAATTCAGATTTGTGCAAAAAATAGGGTGCTTTACATATTTCAAATTATTGATTATCCTTGATTATACATACATACATACATACATACATAATTTGCTTTTATAAATATGATCACAGCGCTAACAAACATAAATGTGCAAGATAAAAACAATGTATAATGAGATTACAAAGAGAAAAAATACATGGCATTGAAACACAACTATATTTTGGGAAATAGATGAGCTTTGAGTCCTCTTTTGAAAATTGACACTGATTCAGCATTACGCACAGATGTAGGTAATTTGTTCCAGACAGTTGGTGCATTGTAAGTAAATGCCTTGTCGGCAGCTGATTTCAAAGTCCAACTGCGGATTGTAGGAATATACAAACGTGTGTTATCCGAGGCAGATGGATTATGTTGTTTGATTGGTTAAAGTTTTGGCTGAAAATGATGATCAAAATGTTCTCGATGTCAGATGTAACATTTTCATATCAAATTTTGGTAGAACATAACATCATATCCTTCTACATCTTAAAATGATTTTTATGAATAGTGCCATCTATTTTGACATTAACATATAAAGTGGTAAAGAGATGGGTATTCTACACCATTCTAAACCTTGTTTGGGCTGACTATTCTTTACAGTATTTGGAAGACAAGGAAATTGTACAAAATATTGAAGGAACCAGAGATTTCACTAGAAATCAGAAACTACCAGAAATGAAGAATTAAACTTGGGCATATTGGTCTGTGGCTATAATCAAGCAAGCAATATTTACAAAGTATGAAGGTGGCTCATTATGCTCTATGTGTTTAGGCAGAAGGAGCAACTGGCACCAATCTATACATGGTGAAATACTTACAAAGTATGACGATGGCGCATCATCATCAGACACACTATAGAAGAAAGTAGCCACAGGAAGCTCTATGTGTTTGGGGCAGAAGGAGCCACTGGCACCGATCTCTGCAGTGAAGCCATCTATGGTACCTAGAGGTTCCAAGCGACCGTTTAGTACAGATTCCTGGGAAACACAAGTACAAATATATAAAGTTTATTAAAACTTCTCTAAACCTAAACAGGACAGTTTCTTCAGTGGCAAAGCACTGTTATCCTTGAAGGTCTTGTTACAATAATTGTAGTACATATAAAAGTCAGGCTTAAGGAAGCTTGGTCCTAGTTTTCAAAATTGAGTTTTCAATTTGCACGATTGACAATATTGTTTTGCCAATGTGATGTGATGTTCTGCCTCACAGGAGGAAGAAACCTAAATGGCAGTTAAGTCCATTTAACTCCTTCTGAGGGGAACGTGGCCGAGCGGTTAGAGCACGGGTCTCGCAATACAGAGGTTGTGGGTTCAAGCCCCAGGCACGTCGGTTTTCGTCTCTTTGTTTCCTTGGACAAGAAACTTTACTCTACTTGCTCCGTGGTTCGGAAGTCACGTAAAGCTGTTGGTCCCCTGTACGAATAGATTCCTTAATGGGGAATGCATGTCATGCAAGTACTGTGTATCATTGATTGATTGACATGACAAGTTCATCTTAATAAGGTTGTCTGATAGCTGGAGCAAGATCTTTAACACATGGTATTGCACCATCTGATACTGATGTGTGCAAACTTGGTGTTCATGATTTATCGGGCTAAACAAGAATTTTTCTGTTGTATTTATTCCAGCTTGTTATTTACATAATTTGTGAGATGTCAATTCTAATTTGTAGGCATCCATGTGTGCAAAAAATATGATGTTATCATTCCTTACCTCAAAGTTTCCTAATAGACAGCTTGTGGACGCTGGGGCACTGGTACTTAGCACACGAGTTGACTGCGTAATTGGAGTATGGGCATTCTCTAAATCATTGCACGATGGAGAGCTAACAGAAATAGACAGAAAGGAAATCAAAATGTTAATAGTTAAACCTGATTACCCTGCATTTAAATACGTCATCCTCGGAAATTCCTATGATACCTAGTTTCCCTTTGATTTGAAATCCCAAACCACTGCCTCTCCAATCCAATATGCAAAGTTCTTCATATCGGTGTTTTGACCCATTTGTTGCTCTGAATACAAAAATCAATGTATTTTCTGCCCCGCCCACTACACACTTTACCCAGTCTTTCAGGTCTAAAAATAATATTTCTTAATTTAGTTATAAATGGGGCTTGAGACTGTCATTTTAAAGCTTAAAATATAATCTTTCAGATGAGACCAACAAATCAATTTTGATTTTGGGACCCTTAAGGTACCATTTGATAAGACAAATGATCATAAGAGATGAAGCATTTCCAGACTGTTTCCTTTCAGTGAAGTTATACTTAAGGAATCCTTAGGCTTTTAAGGCCTTGCTTTTAGTCATTGGATGTTCGATTGCAAAGTTACATCCAAATTGGTAAGAGGTATCGGGCTGATTCAGAAAACTATAGTTCTGAAAAAATCAGTTTTAAGTTTCTGTACTGGTAAAACTTGAATGGAGAAAGGATTTTAATCTCGTTTTTTAAAACATTGTCTTATGTTTTGGATGTTGGAACCTGATTAATATGATAGAAGACATCAAAGGTAACATTTCTGATGAAATTAAAAATTCCAACCTTGGACGTGATTTTTGACTATACTCATCTTCAATGGCCCGTATCTCGTAATTTACTATGCCGACCTTAAGGTACCTTTCGATATGATGGGTCACATTTATGGTTTAAATTTAAACAATGCCTATGATTTCATATAAAGGCCCACATAGTTGAGTCATTTCTATCATGAATAAATCTCACCTTTTGAGTGTAGCTCCTGGTTTGAGTAATGCGGCACAATCATTTGTGGTTTTGGCTTTTCTGAGAGGGGCCTGAAAAGGTACGCACATAAATTGTTTCAGGTACAGCCAAAGGGGTGCAGCAATCATATGCAATACATATATCATTCCTGGTTGCATTTTTTAAATATATTCAGTACAAATTTCACATAGTTTAACAAGAGCACACATGCACTTATCAATATAACCATCATAGTTGCTGTCACGGTCAAAGCTTATGAGGGCAGTTCTCATAAATTTGAGTACATATACGGATAATAGAATATAACATAGAATAGGAATAAAGTAAATTGTTTGTCTTGAGTGTCAAGTTGTCTGCAACTTTTCATTTCATATATTTCAGTTTTGTGTACCCTAAAAATACACATTAAACAATTATGCTTTTGCTCCTGATAAATTACAATCTAAACTGCTCCCACGAAACCCTTTTTCCTTGAAAATTCCTTTGTTTTCTATTGATTTGAGACCGTTGGGCTGTTACTCCATAATTGCTCTGGCATCTTTGTTCGGGTTTCATAGGAGTAGGTCACCAATTGATTGTATAATACTTACTGGGCTTGAGTTGATTGGAAGTCCTGTGCGTGGATGGAATACATAGGTATTTGAACTATCAAATGACCGTCTGAACGTTGTCCTGTCTGGTGACCTTGGAGGAGACCTGGTGCTGACTTCACTGTTAGCTATTCTCGCCACCTACACAAATGTTGTCATATGTTAGCATTGTATTCTTTTACAGTTTATCATTATAAAACGACTGTCTGTAGATTCAAGACTTTTAGTCAGGCATGGGTGTAAAGAAATTCAGACAAGGGTATAATGCACAATACATGCTGATTTCCTAGAAGCAGATCTTATTGCTTTTCTCATCCAAAGCAACACTCCATACATCCAAGATCCACAGGATAAAGATGTGCTTCTCCACTTTTGCTATATTTTACCGAATTCCCACAAAAATATACTGACATTTTTCATAGCTCTGGATCAAAACTATGGTCCTTCAATGACTAAAATTATGCTATCTTACTTCATGGCTGGGTTTCTCAGTAAAATAGCAATTTTAGTCACTCTAGGTCCATAGTTTTAACTCAAGATCTTCAGGTTAGTTATTTTTACAAGGATATCAATAGCACAGAAGAACTCTTGATTGATGGATTCTTATTAGCTAAACTCTTAAACTTCTATTACTATTATTGTTGAATTTGATTCCTGAATGCATACTCAGCATACACACTACCAAAGCAAATTCTTGCAAATAATGTCACGGATCACTGCGTATTTGCTACAGGCACTCATTCACGAATAAAATCTAACAACAATAAAAGTAAGATGTTCCTGACAATGTGTTTGTGACGATATGTTCATAACTAATTCACTTGTGTTGAATCTGAATAAGCCCCCTCCCCCTTCATGCATATGCATGCTAGTAGAATATCCAAAGGCTTTGCATCAAAATACATTCACTTGCTCCAAAGACATTTACTTGCACATTTGATCCCAAAATGATAAACTTTGCTCTGAAGGATGAGACATTTGCTCCTGTTGATTTTGTAACAGACACTTGCTCTCTTAGGGGCGGCTTCAAAACTCAACCGGTGGTTGTCTGCCAGTTGAGTTTTGAAGCGACCCCTTGGCGAATAAGTTCAAAGAGAATGTTAATTATGTGAGTGTATGTCTTTGGAAACAAGAGTGTAACCAGTTCTGTAAAGGAATTATTTCCTTTAACACTTTATTTACTTAGGAGTATTATAATATGATCAGTGATGACTATCCTTAAACTTACCGGTTTTGCTCGAGGTATATTTTCCTTTCCAATGACACTCTTAAGCAAGGATTTACTTTTAGAAAACACAGGCTGAAATGCTGAAGTCCCACACACAGGTGGATCAGCAGCAATTGGCACAGGTCTCTGAAACGGAGCTGGAATATCAGCTTGAAAATCATGGCTATCTAAACTAAAGCCTCTAGTTCTGTTGTGACGTGGAGATTGACGTGGAGAGGAGGTTGGCGAAGGCCTGCTGTGTGTCGGCGAGTCTTTGCTTGGCAATTTGCTACTAGTTCTAATAGGACTATGAGGATCACATTTTAGTAAGTCTTTGCTAGGTAGTTTGCTGCTATTAGTTCTACTCGGACTGTGATGGTCATATTTGGGTGATGATCTATGATTAGGGCTTGCATGTTTGGCTGGCGAGTTTGTATTTGATGAGGGGCGAATCACATGAGATGTATCAACATCTTTGTGTTTGTATTGCTTTCTTAGTTGATCTTCTAGCTGCTGTCTAGGGGTGTACGATCCTAGACATGGACTACTTGAAAAACTACCTAAGCAAGACACAAAGGAATCATCGTCAGATATTTCACTGTAATTATCATGGGCAGCTGTGCCTTCCTCGTCTGTCAACATTGAGTATGTATCCCAGAATTGTTCAGGTGTGTCATCGGCTTCAAATTGCAATTTATCACTAGATTTGGCACAGAAAGTGATGCCATTATCCTCCTCCTCAGTGCTCAAAGTTCTCTCACTTGAAGTTCTTAGCCTAGGAGTCCTATCATCGAGATCATATTGCCAGTCTATATCGTCATCATTTTCCGGGTCTCCTTCATTATCGTCATCAGTGCAAGCTGAACTTGTTTCTGTGAATGTATCTGTTGAACATTCAACTAGTGACAGATTTGACAATTGTTGATTTATACTTTGATGCTTTGATGAAAACGAAGTATTGTAATAACTAGGTACTAAAGAGTCTTTGTTGGAATCGTGTGAAGCAAAACTTGACAAACGATCACAAAACTGGCCCCTATTGTCAGGTTTATCAAAAGCTTCTATGCCTTTATACCTAACATCGGAAGTCTCAAAAGGTAATCTAGTTTCATTTAGGTGTGAATATTTTGGACTACAATTGGTTGGAATGGGTATACTACTTGGAGACTCTTGTTGACGCGTTTGTTGCTGGTTTGATGGCGATGTTTTCAAATCTACTGGCAAGTTATGGTCAACTTTGGGAGGTGTTTTAAAGTCGAAAAATTGCATATGTGATTCAGGTGGCGATATATCCTTGAGACACGCTGATGGTGGTGTTAAGGCTTTATCAAGGTCAGGTTTCCCCGCATCCCTCCAATTGAGTTTGCTAGATATAGGCATACTAAAAAGCTGTTTCGCAGGTGAACTTGATTCTGTTTTTTCACTTTTGTATAAAGATGCCGGTGAACCTTGCGGAAGGCCCCAATCAGAATCATGAAATAATTCAGCTTTGACATCTTCAAAATTGGCTTTTAGTTTCTTTGGTGGTGTTTTGACTTTTGGTACAGCACCCTGTTGTTCATACACTTCCTGCAGTACAACATCGAGTTTAGTGCTGGCGAGGGCTTTTTTCTGTTTGATTTTATCAGCTTGTTCCTCCTCACTACTACTAGTACTAGAAGTCGAGTTATCCTCCCCAGAGCTATGCTTCTGTCGCCATTTTGGATTTCTTTGCTGAAGCTCAAACTTGAGGTCTTCAATGCTCCTTTGTCTTCTGTTCAGTGTGTGGTGTTCCACAGGGTACAAGTCTGAGCCCCCTACTTCTTGATACAGTGGTGTGCCAATATCAGGCATTGGTTTCTGTGATGATACGTGTGAATCTTTAATACATTTGATAGTAGGCATGTTTTTCTGTCTGGGTAGAGAGGCAACGCTGACACGTACACTGCTAGACTTGGAGATGTTGAGTACAGGGAAGGTGTGGATGTCTGGTTTGGAAATGAAATCGGTTGAAAACGAGTCACCTGGAGCGCATACTCTGCAAAGAAACAAAATAAGGAATTCATTAGTGAGCTTTGGAATATATTTTATGTATTGTAAACTGTGGGGACTTAAAAAGGCCAGGTGACCTTCAACAAAACTTGACAGGAGTGGGGCAGGGTGGGGTTGGGGGGTCGTGAAACGCACATCTCACCTGATTTATAAGTTCTGCGCATTGTGTACAACGTAAAATAGGGTCAACTGTGCCTTTCAAGATGCATTATGGGACATGAAAGTGGTCTATCCTAATCAATCATTGCTAGTCTCTTACACAACACAAAAACACCAGTTCAAAATGTTGTAGAATACTAGGGATATGCATATATCTTGTAACAGAGTCTGATTGCTTGTTGCATACTTTTTATAGAGCATAAGTACATTGAAGATTTCAACCAATGTTTTTATGTTTGGAGATTTAGTTTTACGGTCAATATTAAGATGGGCCCTACTGAACACTCATTTAAGGCCTAAAGAAATTGTTTGATTGGCGTAACATAAGAAAAAAATAGGGTAGGTAGGTCAGATTTTTCCCCTTTTAATATTTGTTTTTTTATTTTTTAAGTCTATGTTTCACATACAAGAACACAATATATTCTACACATATACAAAACCTTCTTCACTTTTTCTGTAACACATCTTTTATTTGTCATTTTGAATGTCCTGCAAGCCATATCTTGGGCCCCCATGAATCGATTCCCATCAAATTTGGGATTTAGAGGTTTTTTACCATGCTCAAAAAAATAAAAATATTTAGGGTGGGGCTGCCAATCAAACATTTTTTTAGGCCGTATCATGTGATATGCATCCTAATGCATCCATATAATTTACATACATGACATCAATTACACTTGAATTCTTTTTTAAAATCTCAAATTCAAATTGCACTTGGTTTCACCTACACATTTTTATTAAAAAATGTCTATCTCACCCAACGTATTTACTCATTTACACTGGCCTTATCAAATTGCTATCAGAAAACACAGGAAATAGCCTTTCACTTATCAATCAGCCTTAAGGGTTGGTTGAAATGTCAGTTTGTTAAATATAAAATCTGCTTTCCTTTCAAAAAATGAAGTGAAAGATAAACCCTCTGGGCACTAAGGTTTCTAAGAATAATCTTGCTTTTCGGTAATAAGGAATATTCATTTTTCTATATATAGAGTCCATTGACAATCAAGAACTCCTCAATCCTCTCTTCATGGCCTTCAGCCTATCTCCCAGCAAACTATAATTCTGAACAAGCCAACTTTCATTGGTTATTGACTAAATTATAATACAACTAAAATTTCTTTAACCAAATTTTCACAAAGAAAAGTCAATGATATTCTTAATTATTATTTACATCAGGCTTTTGTACAAGACTATAAAACTGTGTATTGTACATTTTTTTACAAAAGTACCAGGATGTGTATTAATATTCTAAAAAAATATCCGGGCATCTTTATCCGGGCATCAAGAATATTTTTAGCTGCTCTGAGCTGGAGGTAGGAAAATTGAAATGCCAATTAAGCCAAGAAAATATTGTACTCGCTAAAAATATATTTTCTTGCATTACCCTCAAAGGCATTCAATATTATATAAACATCTTTGTTTTGTAAATGTCAGGCATGGTAAAATATTTTTACCTTAACTATATTTCATATATCAATACATGAATAAATTTTGTGTCATTTTGCATTTAAAGTGCTGATTGAGATTTCAGTTCATATTTTGTCATTACTTTTCATACATGTATGCAATTTTTCAATATTGACATATAATGGGAATATGTTTAATCTCTTTCAAGATTTAAATAACTTGCGCAAGCAAACGACTAAATGTTTATTATATATCATACATTCCTATTTATGAATATACATTTAGCTTACGCCTAGTTTTAATGATATGAAAACTACCCAGGTCCCAATATATCAATGTACAAAATGATCCAAGATGATATATAAAATATAGCTGCTTCTTCAAATAATTTTGTCATTTCAATTTTATAAAATTTAAAAATACAGTTTTTCATTACAAATTTTCTTTTCAAATATAACTGAATGTAAGCCTCAATCATTGTGTGAACATAACATTTCAAACCTTTTTAAAAACACAAATTTCCACAATCTGATTTGTAAGATATATTTGCACTGTATTTGTAAAAATATTTTTAAATATTTTCTCAAAATACCCTCAGTGTTCTTGATTGTTGAACTCTTCTCTTTTCTGTACTAATATTCTAAGAAAGGGTCTATTTACTTCATATGTTCTATTATCACATCCGACAATGAAAACCGTCAATTGCTTATTTGGAATGAATTTCTTATACTAGTAGTGTGAATCACTGCAATTTTCTGAGAAACACAAGCGAGGTAACTACCCAGTATTCTACCTTAAGTAATCCTATACAGAAAAGAATGATGCAAGCTTCTTAGCTTATCTCAACCAAGTATACTGCTGATTTGCAAAATAAGACAAAAGTACTAAAATGCATGATGTTTAATGCAAATTTTACTCACTCATGTAATGTATAGTAGCTCTTCATTTTGCATAAATATTTATCGTAAACTTCAGATGTTACTTTTAAAGCATAGCTGTTGTAAAATGTCATAATGAAAATGTAGCTGTGTCAAGATTTGATATTTATATAATATTGAATGACTTTGAGTGTGATACAAAAATAAAATGCTTCAGCTATGACATTTTTTGTTCAGTTTTTAAAAGATGACTGCAATATTGTATGGTGAGAGCAATTTATTTTGTATTACAAAAACAATAAAGCCGTTCAATATCATATAGCTCTTATTTAATCAGACTGATTTGACAAAAACAGGAAATGAGAACTCAAGTAGAAAGTCTCAAAAACTAAACGTTCTGGACGCCTATACAGCATAAACCAAATATTGCATACATATTTGAAAAGTTCAATCTGGTTCATATTCAATACATTTTACCTAGGATATTTTGCTATTTATAACACGGTTATGATAATTGCTACTATTATCTGAGATAATTATTCACCTAGGTCGATGTCAAGTCACCATGATTCCCAAATACAATATTTGTCTAATTTTAATTGCAGCTAGCTAGATTAAACTATAAGGTAAGCAGGTACAGATAAATGTCAAAAATAAATCTTCAAAATCTTGCCAGCATTTATCAATGAACCTTTTGACAGAAAATAAATTTCAGGGTGCATCGTATTGTGATTGAAAATTTGACCCTAGTCCCAAATCTACCTGTAAATATTAATCTCAAATAATAATTTCAATCCCAGTCCTAACTTGACTATAGCCCTAAATCCTATTTTCTGTTGGGTCTGAAGTAAACTTGATCTCTTCTAATACAAACTAATGCTAATTCCTTGGGCGTTACAAAAGGCAATGGTTAGTAGCTTTTCCATGGCAGAAAAGTCTTGAAACAATTGCTGAGGTTGAATGTTGCAGTCAACATTTTGTCATAAAAGTTCAATAAAAAGCCTTTTAGAATTGTGATGAAATGGCCCTAAATCAAAATTATCTGTAGCAATCTTACAACTTGGGCATGCCTCATCATTAACTGCTTACATAATATTCTGTACAAACATTCCATATGAAGCAATACATGATGGGAAGCATAAAATGTCTTCTCTTGTGTAACACCATCTTTCTTCTACTCAATTTAGCTTGCTTCCTCAATTAACTAAACTTAGGTTTATTACACTCAGGGAACGAATTCATTGATTTTTTTTGCATTGCAACATGTGCTATGCAAAATGTATGTTTGTATAGCAGTTTGAAATTTTGCATTGCAATTATTTTGCTCTACAAATATTAAAAATGTGTTGCATTTTGCTAAGCATTTTGCTATG
>JXSR01S036302.1:95311-105690 GCA_000969725.1 Ophiothrix spiculata | reverse complement strand
CACTAGGTACTTATATTTGTATTATTTTTAAAAGAAAACAAGTTGTTTTGTATGGATTTTTTACCTTGTAGTTTTAGTGCAATGCAGCAATTGACCAAAAGTTATGTATGGCATATCAGTATTGTGTTGTTTTGGGTAAGGTGTACTTTGGGACCCTGCAGGAGGTGGCCTTTCAATTAGAGTGCTCAGGAGATCCTTTAGGGGCTGAAAATCCCCACACCAACTTCTGCCAGTTTGTTGTAGGGCCCTTTGCACTTAATATTTAGTTTCCTGTTGCCGCCCGTCCCATATAATCTAAAATTCCCAAGTAATTCATTACTTGGGATGGCTTCATTATTTGTTAATATTTTAAAATAAAAAATGCAAAGTGTTTATGGCTACAAATAACAGGCATCGCCCAAATGTTGATATAAAACAGTTTGGGTGCTTGGCACATGAGTAATGGAAATCTACTGGGGACCTACTCAAAATAGCTGATGCTGATTTTGCTCATGGCAAATAATTTTGGACATTTTCATCGTCCAAAATTGAAGCTTGAAAAAGTAAAAAAAACAGTCCATAAGGCAAAAAAACAAACAAGTTTGTTTCCTGTCGGTGGTCAAAAATGCGAAATGTGGTTTTTCATTTTATTTTGTTTTCTTTTTTTTCTATTGCTCAGAGGTGCTAAGGCAAATTTTGATTGAAAATCCACATGGGTGATGATTTTTTCAGTAAGAAACCTGTCCGGTTTCAAGTTTTTGTTGGAAAGAAAACTCTTCTCTAGTAAAAAATTTTGAAATTTTCCCCTTTCTTTTTATAACATTGGCTATTTTGTTTGTCGTTTTCTAAAATATCAAATAAAAAATTGAAATGCGCAAATAATGACGCCAAAAGGAAATGCGTGCGGCGCACGGGAAACAAACTTTTTTTTTTTGCCTAATGTTTCTGTGTTTTATTATGCATAGAAAACACAAAACACTGGTATGTGATTTACTGTACTGTACGGATACTTTGTCAATACTTCGATCCTGGGTTTCCCAACCGGAAATCAATCTTTACCGAAATTTAATCCCACAATGCACTGGTAGAGCACAACGATGCACCCAAATAGGCGTGAAATGGATGCGCACTACCATCCATCCCAAATAACAATTCAAATCACCCGCTATGAATTGGAGCTAATGTCATGGCTGATTAGTTTTATAGGCAAAACTGTGTTTGGGCTAAAATTTCGGTAAAGATTGACTTCCGGGTGTAAACCCAGGATCGACGTATTGAATTGTCTCACTCATTTTGAAAACAGTTGTAAATGATGGACAACTAATAAGTATTAAATTATTTATGCAACACTTCAAACCTCAACTGCTAATAAACAGCCATATATTGACAATTAAACATAAATTTTATGAAACTTTAGCTATGGTCACAATAATCGTACGATCAGCTTACGAGCAGTGTTTAGTCCGTTTAAAAGGACCACGAGCAGTGAGTAAAGCGAGCAGCGAGGGCGTCGTGTGGTCCTATTAGATGGACTAAACACTGCTCGTAAGCTGATCGTACGATTATTATGACCATAGCTTTTACTTGCCCACTTTTGTCAACAAAACAGATTTCATGTCGTCATGCCGAGATATGCTTTATGTCAACATTAATGTTGACATTAATGTTGATATAAGGCATGTCGACCGAAACCTTATATGCCACACTGCACAATGTTATTTATGTGGGCTTGGTGTAAAAGCAAATATAATATGGAAAGATGTTTGTTAATTATACCACCTGTATGTGTTACTTGCATAGTTTTCAATAAAAAAAACATAGTAATTAAGAAGTAGATGGAGACATGTACAGTGTTTGTTATCTGTTTCTATAAGGTGTCTATTATTATTATTATAACGCATTTATATAGCGCTCTACAAAGAAACACAGCGCTTCAAAAAATCATGAGAAAACAACACACATATAAAATACAATCAACGAACAAGCAAACTCAAAACCAGAATTATATATGCGAAAACCAAGTCATAACTGAGGCGGATAAAAATGGGTCTTGAGCTTACGTTTGAAAACAGGCTCAGACACAGATTCTCTAAGATCCACTGGGAGACCGTTCCAAATCAAGGGAGCAGCAACAACGAAAGAATTGTCTCCGGCTTTTCTTTTCGACCGAGGGACAACAAGCCTAGGGGTATCTTTAGAGGAGCAGAGCCTGGGTCTATTTTCAGTGACAATAATCGTATTATATAACTGAATAAGTTTCTGGAGATATCGAGGAGCGTTGTTATGAATACATTTGAAAATGAGACAAGATATTTTATACAAAATTCGTTCTTTTACTGGGAGCCAATGAAGCATGTCCATCAGGGTGGCAGCAAACTGGTCCCGTCCACAAGCAAATACCAAACGCGCAGCCTTATTTTGAAGGCGTTGTAAACGATTGAGATCAACTTTGCGTGGGCCTAACAACAGAGAATTTGCATAATCAAGGCGGGATAGGACCAGTCCCCTGACAGCGTGATGGCATGCTGCCTGGGTGATAAAGCGATGAATACGCCAAAGATTACGGATGTGAAAATTAACCGTTCTACAAAGAGAATTAACATGCTCAGACATATCAAGTTGCTTATCAAGAAAACCCCCAAGGTTCTTGACGGAACTAGAAGGCCGTATGGAGACATCACCAATATTCAACACAACGTCAGATAATGAAGGTAAAACACGAGGATTGGCAATGATTAAAAACTCTGTTTTGTCTAGATTAAGCTGAAGGTAATTGTCAGATATCCAATTACTAATATGTTCAATGCACCTGGACAGTTTCTCAATAACACGCTGACAATCTCCATCAACCTTGGGATCAAAAGCAGTGTATAGTTGGAAATCATCAGCGTATTCATGAAAAGAAATGTCACAATTCTGAATGATATCAGAAACGGGGGTGGTATACATGGTAAAACCATGAGGTTCGATTATTGAACCTTGTGGTAACCAATATGTTAAAACCTTTTCAGCAGAACTTATACATTATTAACAACCACTTAGTAGTACGATTACTGAGGTATGGCTGAAAGAAAGGTAACACTTTATCACCAATTCCAAAATGATTTGATAGTCTAGATAAAAATATGCTGTGATCAACCGTATCAAAAGCGGCCAACATGTCAAGCAGGACCATACAGACGGCTTTATTACAATCAAGGAACTAGAGAATATCGCTCTTCACCTTAATGAGGGCAGTCTCCGTACTGTGGTAACTTTTATAGGAAGACTGCAGTTCCTCGGAAAAATTGTTGCCGTCTACATGGTCCGTAACCTGGCATGACGCCGCTTTTTCAATCACCTTGGATAAAAATTTCATGTTTGCAACTGGTCTGTAACTCTTGAGATGAGATGGATCTAAAGTGCTCTTCTTATGAATGGGATTAATGATTGAAGTCTTTAAAGACTCTGGAAAAACACCAGATGCAAGAGAAGTATTAACTATCTGTGTGATGACAGGGAGCAGGGTATTTAAATTGTCTTTTACTAGCCATGATGGAAAGGTATCAAGCAAGCAGGACTTGCTTGGAAACCCATGATGATCTTCTCACAGCCAGAAGTCAGGTCCGAGAAAAGTGGCTTGTTTTATTTTTTTTATGCATAGAAAATCGGCACAGAGCGCTGGTTTGATGATGCTCATGAATATTAATGAGTTTGAGACATTGCCCATAAACTCATCCAAATAGATTTAAATTCAAAATAATTATGCATATAGATGTATAAATGTTGTCAAAACATATTGAAATAAAAAATGATTGAAATTAGTTGAAATAAAAATGCATATTTATCATGTTTATGTGATTTCTAAAGTGATTTTTTTCATTGAGTGAGGTCAAATTTGGTCTTTACTTTTTCTCTGAAATCTACAATTCTGGACTTAATATATTTAAGCCGCTTAGTCCAAAGAAGCCGAACACACTTTTGTACATATATCCTGAAAATCTAGCCTGAATTCTGCATAAAACACTTGTCATGTAGATGAGTGTGACTCTTGGTCCATGAGGTCAAATCCGATATTGCAGATCCGCTGCCCGTCTCCGCTGCGCCTATGGCAGTTTCGGCGGCAATCTATTTAGCTCATGCCCTAGTGCAAAAATAACTGAAAAATAAAACAAGATGAAAAAATAGAATTGTGTCTGGAAGAGTGGAAGAGTGATATGTCACTGAAAAAATTATAAAATCTAATTGAAATAAGAAGAAAAAGGAAAAAAATGTGTATAGATCGAGAATCGAACCCGGTTTCCCCGCCCCAAAATAAACGATCTCATAGCTCACGCCACTGAGTCAATGTGAAATGAGGTCGCAAATTTTAGTACTTAAACTGTGATTGCGCAAGATCCAATTGTTTTGAAATATTTACACAAAATATCATATTAGGGACAGATTCTGTCAATTATAGTTATGCTTAGGTAACATTATGCTATTTTACAAAATAAATAATCCCATTCAGGATAAATCTGAAGAAATTCGATGTAAAATTGGTTTGCCAAAATGGCGCAAAGGTCATGCCGTGTAGACGACACATGGCAAATGACGTCATACAGACCCATTGATACGAAAGGTTCTTCTTGTCGTACGATGATGCTGACTGTTAATATCAGGGTATTCAATGCGTAATTGTAATGGCCGATATCTGGTCCCTTTCGTACGTCTAATTGAACGGCATTTTTGTCGCACTATTTACCGGTTTTACAGGTCTAATAAGAAAGATATATTTTTCAAATTTCATGGAAATGAGTTTTGATAGGTTGTATAACTTATTTTGCCATCCAATAGATATTTAGTTCGGTAAAACAATGAGCACGTAAGCAGATGTGACCTCATGATTTTAAATGCTTAAAATATGCAATTTTGTTTAGAATGTAATAAAATGAAGATTTTTTACTCCTAACAGTCATACAAACCATGTTTTTATAGAAAAACCTCTAAACATTTTCATCCATATCTCAATTTTTTATTTGCAATAACCACCTTGTGATCATGAGGCTTTGAAGTCCGAACTATCCGACTGGTCACGTCAAGAAAAAAAATATGACGACCAAGTTTTTCAATATCGATCGCCAGAACTTTAAAAATAAATTGCTCATTAAAAGCTCATTTGCATAGGCTCTAAGCGCTGACTGCTCAACTTCAGCTGAAGTTAATAGCTTAAATTTGTTAAAATAACTACCACATGAAGGATTATATGAGTCAGAACAACTTGGTTTGGATTGATGTGACACTACTTTAGCCCGAATTGTTTCAATCTTCTCCATGAAAAAAATTAAGAAACTATTGGCAAGATCTTCGTTAGAGTCACAGTCAGGAAGAACCTTTTTAGGCTTATTTAAAAGACCATTAATAGTAGAATACTGTAGTTAATCTCCTTTGTTTTCATATATGTGACGACTCATCCCGAAAAGGGGGACATTGTGACAGAATACCTTTCAAGAAAATGATGAAAATAGGCAGCAAAAAATAAAAAAAATAATAAGAATTTCCAGCAGATTTCCTGTTGTAAAATTTGACCGCCTTGATCAATTTCAACAAGTAAGGTGTCATTTTAAAGCTTAGAAAATGATGTAACAGATGAAATGATAAAATCGAAATTGATTTCATATGCAAAGTCCCCCCTTTCGGGGTGAACCATCACATATATGTGACATGAATATCAAATGGTACAAGTTTGCTGTTAAGCAAGCAAATTTAGAGATACAAGCAAATTAGACTTAAAAAACAAAGAAAAATCACAAAGTAAGATGATTTTATGCCTTTTCACCATAACTTCAAAACTGAATGACCAATTTTTAACAAACAATTTTTTATTTTAATGCCTAATTCTGTTTACATTAGTGCAAAAATCTGCATTAGTCACAGATCACCAACTTGTACCTTTGGATGTGGCATGTCTCATATGTGCTGGGTGTTATGAACTTCTATCAGTGAATATTCAGTAAATTTCACCACTTTGGACCTTGGTGCTGTGTATTCAGTAGATGTCACTTTAAAATATTCAATAGATAACATCCTGGGTTTGAATAAGCAATAGATGAAATCAGTGTGCTTTTTAATATTCAGTACATGATGTCTCCTGGGTTTGAATATTCGGTAGATGATGTCAACTTTGTATTTAATATTCAGCAGATAGTGTCATTTGATTATTGAATATTTAGTAGATGACATCACCTTAGTTTTGAATCTGAAGTAGATGAAATTTTCAAATTGGTTTCAATATTAAGTAGATGATGTCATCTTGGTTTGAATATTCAGTAGATGTCACCTTGGTATTGAATGTTCAGTAGATATCTTCGCACTGGTAGGATTAGTTCAAGGTCAAAATATCATGTGAAGTCAAATTTCATAAAATGATCAAAAACATCCCAGTTGAGTGATCAAGTAGGTGGTCGCTGAGACTACTGGTTCGCAAACCATGCAGTTCTAAAATAGGACCTATTCAGTAGATTGCATCTTAGGTTTGAGTGTAGGTTTGAATAATCAGTAGAAAACATCAATGTGATTTCAAATGTTCAATAGGTAACCTGTGTTTGAATATTTTTAAGATGATGTCCCCTTGTGGTATAATATTTAGTAGATATCATTTTTGAATGACATCATTTTTGAATGACATCACCTTAAAAGCTTGTGAGAAATGGAAAAACCTAAGTGCCATCATTAATTGTTCTCTTACAACCCATAAAAACAAATTTTCTTGGAGAGCCCTTCGTATTTTGTATTTTTATATATTTTTCCAAGAGAATGAAATAGACACAGAAACGATTTTTGTTGCTAACCACGAACATAAAGCCATATTTGTAACGATGTTAAAGTAATCCAGGTCCCCTGGAATCAAAGTCCGCCTTTCATAGACCATAACGGAATAAAGCGTGAAACTATAATGTAGGCCTATAATAGACCATATCTATAATTGACATACTCCCGCCGTTAATGGGGTAAATCCACAGAATCGGACGGGGGAATCGGAACTCAGAACGAGGTCAAGTATGATATATACCCTACTGAGTTCTGTTCCCCGTCCGATTCTGTGGATTTACCCCATCAACGGCAGGAGTATGTCAATTATTATGGTGACAGTAAGATCAGGGGACTGATTACATGGGTTCACCAAGTTTTCGAACTAGCCAAGAACAACTTGAATATGTAGAAGTCGGCCTTTTCCTTTAACCGGCACCCCTCCATCCACCTGCTAAATTATGACCATAGTCCGATTGCTTCACGATATAATGTGAAATGATTTTTACTCAGTAATGTCACAGGCTTTTCTGAAATCAGAACAACGTTTTGACAAGCCTGACCATAAATTGATGAAATGCTGATGTGCGGAAAGTGGCGGCATTGTACGAACAGGTTGAACAGCACAATTTGGCCCCGATTTTTGTTTTCTAGATCGCCCGTATACTTTTATCTAAGATCTAAACAAGATAAACTTGTATTCTAAATAAAGTTTGTTTATCTTTTCCACTAGGCTCAAAAGACCAAGTGCTTTTATTAACATTTTTTATTTTAAATATTCTAAATCAAGTTGCAGTACTATTTAAATATGTTTATATTGTATTTTTTATGTAGCGGACGCTTATGAACTTTGTAAAGATGTCAATAAATATATGTGATGACTCGCCCCGAAAAGGGGGACTTTGCGACAGAACCCTTTTCAAGATACTGGTGAAAATAGGTAGCAAAAAATAAAGAAAATAATAAGAATTTTCAGCAGATTTTCTGTTGTAAAATTTGATCGCCTTGATCAATTTCGACAAAATAAGGTGTCATTTTAAAGCTTAAAAAATGCTGTAACAGATGAAATGATAAACTCAAAATTGATATCATCTGCAAAGTCCCCCCTTTCGGGGTGAGCCATCACATAAATGTGTTCATCAGAGAGATGTACTGGTAATTAATTGCTTTGACGTTTTTCGACGTGTTTCTTGACAAATTACCGTCACAATGCAGTGCATGATTGGCGGCAAAATGGTTGTGCAACGTTAAGGACTCATCGAATCAGGCTATTAGTATTACAAGTACAATTAGGACAAACCCATACCGAGTAAAATGTACATGTCTAGGTTTTTTTCTTGAATTAATTGATTTTCTTTTAAGTAAGCTAAAATTTCGGTTGAAAAGGTGTTCTTGTATAACAAGTCTGTTATTGCATTAAATTATTCCAATGCAAGAAAATAGAGTCCACTGATGACGCACTGAATCCACACTCATTAAACTGCAGAGCCAGCCTAGGTGGGACATCCATGACGTACCAACGTCTCCATGCGTTGGCTCCGCCTCCCAGACCATACAGTGGAATGCAGACAGTACCAAGGTGAACAAGTTTTGAAGCAAAGAAAGCAAGCTAAGTGAGGGAAAAGTGGAAAACAACCGGAAAGACAGTCTGGTGACTTTTGTTGTTCGTTATGTGTTCGTTACAAGTACGTTCAATACGTTATCCCAGGTGGCATAGGACACGATTCATAGCATCCACTAGATTAAGGGACGAGGGGTTTCTAAAACGCAAATTTAGGATGCGTTTTACGTGTATTTCTATTGGTCACGTATTGAAGAAAATATTGTAAAAATCATACTTTTACCTTTCCTCAAAAAATTACAAAAAAGTTCTTATAGTAATTGGCATAATTAATTTATTCCAAATCCGTTGGGGTTCACGCGTGAACCCCACTTTTTATATATGTTATCATATTTTTTTACCGATTAGGAAAATAATAATAACATGACGCAACTATGGGATCGGCTACGATACCGTCCGGCAACCAGTAACAGTTGCCACGGCCACCCTCCTCTGCGTTATCCATACGGTTTGTGCCTTATGTATTCCGGTCCGGGTGGTCCGTTGGGCTCACGTTCAGTACATGAAACTTTGTACGTTATTCTTACGTTTATGAGTTAAACAAAACCACCAAGTTGTATAGACTTCAATTGGGTAGCTACCCGCCCCCACAGAGTTATGATAACGGAATAGCTTATTCCCTTCTATGTCACGCCACGAACTTATTGAACATCTTCGCAAATCGCAGGATAGTCGTCCCAGGTGGGATTTTTTACTGACAAATGGTATACGGGGATGCTCAAAGGTTTTGGGGTGCATTTTCGTAATTTTGGTATATTGATGGGTGGGTTTTCGTCACAGACCCAATACGCCCAATTTGCAAAATTGGGTGTATTTCGGAAAATGTTGCCAAAAAAACACCCAATTTGCCCTAAATTGGGTGCTTTTACTAAAAAAAAAATAAAAGTGGTATAGAGATGGGTCACAAAATCATGCTTTTTGAGGTATAGAGATGGTCAAAATTCTGAAGTCTACTTTGAGCATCCCCGTACAATTTTTTTTTAAAACCCCCCCCCCCCCCCCCCGGGATAGTCGTAAGTGTGGTTTGCCTCACATAAGTTGTACTTGACGACTAACACGAACCTGAGAAGTCACATCACGAACATAGCTTGGATGATTTGTCGGACGTTCATCACGGTTGTCAGGCTTTAACGGATGACACACTCAGCGATTCCATTTCGACATCGCACGAAAGATTTTTTTACTACTCAAATGCCGTGCGTCCTTTGCATTTGTATATATTAATAGCGAGTGAAACGTCACGGAACTGTGTATAATCACTTTTTTTTTACCATGGTACAAATTAAAGCCACTTACTGTCAGCAATATTTACCTGGAGAGAACTTATTTTGTTTGTGATGATATTTTGTATCACAGTCAAAATGATGGCGATGATGACCATATTCTTATTGGTAGCACTTAACATAGGTAAGTTTATCGGTATATCGGGAAAATACAGCTAGTTCAGTTAGATATCACGAAAAGTACGAATAACGTACACTAGTTTGGTAATCGATCATTGTAATGTATTTCAATGACCGAAACAATACGTTATTCGTACGTTTTGACTCTATACGGTTATGTCTGTGACGGAGTCCTTACAATCAGTGATTTATACAATATTCCCGGTATCAAGAAGAAATGTGTTTCTGAGTAACATGATTAACAGGTACTTTAAACGTTAAAAGGATCCAATGTGGTACCGTAGCACAGCGTGGCCGAGCGGTTAGAGCACGGGTCTCGTAATACAGAGATTATGTGTTCGTGCCCCGGGCCGGGCGGTTTTGGTCTCCTTGTTTCCTTGGGCAAGAAACTTTACTCTACTTGCTCCGTGGTCGGACAGTCACGTAAAGCCGTGGGTCCCCTGTACGAATAGACTCCTGCATGGGATGCATGTTATGCAAGTACTTGTATGATTGATTGATTGACTCATTGATTACGTAAATATGAGAAGTCAATGCGAATACGTCTGACTAAACTTACAGGTGAATTTTTGGAGGTGAATTTATCAGTGTTCACATTTCAAGTCAGG
>JXSR01S036302.1:79770-89865 GCA_000969725.1 Ophiothrix spiculata | reverse complement strand
ATATATAAGCCCAATTATTGTGGTGGTCATTGACTGCTGGTGTTCTTTTACCTTTTGTATATTCATATAAATTCTTTTTTTAATTGTGATACCATGATACTGTAGCTAGATTTTATTCACGGAGATCTTTAGTGGTAATCGGACCTAACTTGTACTATCAATAAAAGTTAATTAGAGGTTTGAATCAATATATTGACTCGTTATTGTGATGGTCTTTAATGTGAAGGATGGGAAGGAAGCGAAACATTCCATGTGGATCATACTTTGCAAAATGTGTGGTCCCCATCATTATAATTTGAAACCAAATCCAATTTATCTAGTAATTTTATAACTATTTTATCCAGCTTTCCATCCTATTCCAAGTTATTCAGTTATTCAGCAGGTGTTTACAAATGTGTTGCATCATATCAGAGACAGTTGTCATCTCATTCTTGTAATGTGTACTTATATAACAATGTTGTTGGTCAAGGCATGGATTGATTTGTGGAGTTAAGTCCAATTCAAATCAAATAATCTTAAAGTTTTATTGTTGTGTAAAATGAGTGTTTTACTGGGACATGTGAAATTGGCATTGCTCAGGTGTATGTTCCCGTTTTTCCCTAAAATAGAAAAGAATGAATTAATATAAAATAGGGTTCAGCGTTTTCATTGCCATAATATGCATGATTTCATTTGAAGGAGTAGGTTGTTGAATATTACAATCAAGCAGAATAAATTTCATCCAAAATTAAGTTGCTTTAGGTTAAGTGAAATAGTGATGACAGTACACAATTGCTCCATCTAATTTCTTTTTTTCTCAGCCAAATAAACATCACATCTATTCACACAATATTATATCTTTTCCTGCATCACTCTGTGCACAATTTGATGCTGTTTTTCAACTTAATAAACTCACCTCAGGTTGACCGGTATTTCTTTTTCCAAAGAAACCTATTGATTGATCTTATCTAGGTGTTGCATTCTGTATATAAGTGTCCAATAATCAATATCTATAGCTTAATTACCTGCTTTTTGTATCCTGCAATTCCAAAATTCAGAATGAGTTATTGACCTTTTTTAAATAATGATAAAGCATGTTAATTGATATATGGCTTATTCCATGAAGTTAGGACACAAATTGTGACATAAGGTCAACATTTCAAAATTGCTTATTTGTAAATCTATTATCACTTCTTTATGGTACAAGTATCATACTTCAACAAAAAACTTTCTTTCTTGCTCTAGTAAGGCAGTAAACTTGACCCTACTGAGGAGCTGTGCTGAAAATCACTATGCTACATGGACACCAGTACAAATTTCTTCTCCCTCTATCTGAAAATAATATAATGCTATTTCCTAGTTTTTTACACTTTTCTAATGTTTTATCATAGTACATTCACATTAAAATATCATTGATATTATTTGGAATTACGAAAAATGTCATATGAGGTATTACAAATGGATGGTGCATGTCAAATCTGTTGAAAATGAATATCAATGATTTTTGATATCCAAACGTTGCAAGGGATGTATGTTAAAAGTTTATTTACTTGTACAGAAGCCATACAAGCTCTTGCAACATTGCTGATCATTTATTTCATAGTTTACAGCGTAAAATTTGCCGACTATAGCCGAAATTAAGCACCGATTTTACTGATGCTACATGGACACTGTGTCCTGTAGCATTGTTATAATTTAGGGTTTTCAAGCATGCATTTGTTTTATTAGATGTAACTGTTTTTAACCATACATCATGTTAGGTCTATCTCGTTGTGTATGACCATTGACAGTTAGAAAAGAACTGAACACAAACGTCTACAACTTGATAACTACACTCTTAAAAAGAAAGGATCAAATTGAAGTCCTGGCACCATGACTTGACTTAGTGTCAAGTCATGGAAAATGCTATGTAGTAAAACTGCCATTTGAGCATGTCTGTACAGACAATATTGGGACTAAGTCCACATCTCAAATTTAGCCAAAATGTTGAAGCTGTTCAAAAATTTTATAATCAGTGGCCTCCTTGAGAGTCTTGTGCATTTCATGGTAGGTGATTCGTCAATATATAAAATCAAAAAGTGTGATTTTATGGCATAAACTTACTTTGTATGCTGTAACATTGGGTTTCCGAATTTGACAACCTCAACTTTGTTTACATCCAGTATTTGAGTAATAAATTTCATCTTTGGATTGAAATTAGTTTTGTAATGATTCTACACTATTTAAAGATGTTGTCAGTGTTGAGAGAAATTTATTTTGGGTTTTTAATTTCTGAATTATTTCATGTCAAAACTTAGAAAGCTTAAACGGCAATATAACTCCACATATTTCTTGTAACTCTGGACACTTGGTCCTGAGTTACAATTATTGGAACTACATGGACACCGTAATTCTAGATTGTGCCTGGTTTCTTATATTTTGTATATGATTATATGTTTGCCATCTAGATAAAAATACAAATAACAGGTTACATAAAAATATTCAGGATTTTGCTGAAAATTTGTAATTTTCCTCTCTATGCTACACTTTTATCACTATATATGCTACACATGGACACCACATCAGGTTTTCCAAATTTTTACTCTTCAGCAAATAAGAAGCTTTTAAATTTAAGTTTCCTTGAAAACAACTCCACAAACTCTTTTGACAGGAGGTATATTCATGTCAGTATGTATACCAACTTTCCTACAAAACAGATATCTAGTTTCAAATCTCACTATGCTACACATGGACACCACCCATAAAATCAAAGACGTTTTCTCGTGAAATTTGGAAACCACTTGAGATATTGGCACAAAAGTTGGTCAAACTTCAAATAAGCCAGTTTGCTTTAAAAAAAAAAAACCAACATGAAACGACTATATGAAAGTAATACATAAATTGCTGGTGAACTGATTTTACCTATGCTACAGAGTTGATTTGCCCTGGACACCACGTGTAGCATAGTGAAGTCAAATTTTGCCGTCTCAGATTTTCCAAATGACTTGATTCGGTTTCATTTAAAGGTCCTAATTAGTGTATTTCAATCTTTATCCACATACAAATATGTAAAATGACCATTGTTTTTATGTTCAAATACAAAATATTTGTATTTTAAAAACATGATATGTGTATGTCACATTTTTTCACCTGAAAAGTGTTGGACACCAAGCACTTAATGGGTCGTAAAAAATTTAAAAGGGCAGATAGAGTGATCAAATAACTTTCAGAGAATAAGTTCACCAAATGTTCATCTGAAAAAATGTAAACAATGGACAAAAGTTTCCCACAAGAAATATAAAATAGCATTTATATCACAAAAATGGTCAGATATTCAAATTGTCCCAAGTTCATGGAATAAGCCATATTGGAATTGCTTGTTTAATTTCCTTGTTTGGAAGTTATTTTAGTTCTATATTAATAGTGAACCGCATTACATCAAAAACAAACAATTTACCAAAGACATTTTAAATTTAAAGGAGAAACTACTGCTTCTGTTATTGCATCTCATAAAAATGGAATACTTTAAATGATTACCAAATATGTTCATACAATTATTTTTTATTTCCTGGTATTTTGGTATTTGCTTTTGTCCCAGTATCTGTATTTGAAGAATTTGTTAAAATCAGCAAAAATTTATTCCTTGTTATGGTAAAATCATTTTCAAAATTTTACTGCATTAAATGTTAGGCGTAAGCATTCTGACAAAACTGAAACCACTCACGGAAATCAGAGCTTTATAATATACTTTTTATAGAGAGTTTTATTTTCACTATGAAGTGGATTTAGGCCCTTTTAGAAATAAACTCATGGATTTTGGACTCACATATGGCCAGTGACCTCTGATATAACCTTTCACATTTTTGGCTATAACTCCAGAACCATATTTCAGACATAGGTAAAAGTATACTTTTTCTGCTTCCTTGTGATGAGAGGAACAATGAACATGTTGGTGTGGTTTTGAACAAAATTTGACCAATTTTGAAATATCACCCCTTGTTTTGGTAGCCATTTTGTTTTATCTTGGATTTCTCAAAATGCTGAATGGTGCGGATTTTGCATCATTTAGTTCTGGAATGTATGGGTCTCAAAGATTAAAGGAGCTTGGTCCGATTTTCCAAAATTTAATTTTCAATGTCATTTGAAAGATGACCACTCGAGAGGTTTAAGTTTCAAATTTCAGTTAAATCGGCCAAACCGTTTGCATTTTACAGGCAATTTTGTATTTCAGATCCTCCTATTATGTTATGTGTAAAATTAATTATGGTTACCATAATTAGACATTATATATCTCCAAAATGGAACATAATTCAGCCGTGAAATTTCACATTGGTCATGAGAAAAACATGAGCAACATTCTGGTACCAAAATCTCAAAAAGTTTGAAAAAAGTTGAGGCAATCGGACCATGATCCTTTGAGAATCAGTCAAGAACAATAATTGTGCAGACTCCATTTTGCAGTCAAGCCCAAAATCAAGATTTTTCCACCGACTAAATGCCTCTCATTACAAGCCGCACACAAATACCACTGGAAGCAAGGCGTTATGCGAATGTCCTGATTCTTTTAGTTTCAGGTATATTAATATATAATGTTCATTGTGATAATCATTAAGATAATTTTATAAAAGTCATAAAATGTGATGTCTTAACCGTGCATGGTAAAAATTTCATTTCAAACAAATCTTGAATAGCACAACCATTGACATTTGCGCAACAAAAGCGAAAATCCAGTTTCATTGTGTTCGCAATTAATGATCATGATGACTTAAAGGGGGGGGGGTGTAACCACCCCCTAAGGTTTTTTCCCCGCTTCATAAAAACCCAAACCCAAAAGCAACCGGCCCCAGGAAATTTGGGTAATCTCTTTTACATCCTTTGCGGTCATTTTGATGAAAAAACTAGGGGGTAGCACCTGAGGTGGGGTTTTATAGGGTAGGCTGTCAAAGTTGGAGTGTAGGGGGGTTGGTGAAATCCCTGATATTTCAAAGTCGCCATTCAAGTTGAAAAATGTATGCATGCTATAAGACTCAAACTTACAAAACATGTAAGAATCATCATTTCCCTTCTTAATTAGCAAACATTCCGACGAAAATCCGTTATTAAGAACTTTTATAACTTTTAAAATTTTGATTTTGGTGGCCAATTTTGCCATAATGCAAGTTTTGCTGATTTTCCAATCCGAATGTACGTTATGACGTCATAACAAGGGTTAATAAGATATTTACAAAATACATTGTTAATTTTTATACTTGCTTCAGAACACCTGCAAAAAGTCATTGAAGGAATATGATCCGAAATATGAAATTATTTTTTTTCTTCAGGACCAAGAGGTTGCATTTATCATTGTTTATATGGTGTCCCAGAATCGAATGGTTAGAAAGAATATAATGGTTGCATTGTATAGCCCTAGAATTGAACTTTTAGATACCGTTTGTTTCATTTCAATCGGTTATGTACAACAAAAGTTATGCTTGGTCAAATGTTTGGATGTAAAATTTTCTGGTCCAATTTCACGATTTTGTAGGTTCCCCTTGAATGAAGTTCGATTGAGTATTATCACCGTACGCGTAACAATGTTTACAAATTTATTATGTGCATACTCTCTTTCATCTGTGCTGAAAAAATGAACAAAATTGATGTAAAAATAAGACAGATATGATAAATTTTCGAAGATTTATTCCTTTAAGAAACACCCTTACTTTATGGCCAATAATCATGAAATTGGACCAGACAAACATCCACCTAAATATTTGATAAAACATAACTTTTGTTGTACACTACCGAATGAAATGAAACAAACGGTATCTGAAAGTTCAATTCATCGGCTATACAATTCAACCTTTACCAACTTACTGACTATCCGTTAAATTAAAGAAAAGTACACGCAAAAATTGTAAGGTTTTTTTCTGGGACACCCTGTTTATGGCTAGTTCAATTTTATTTCCAATAAAGCAGTCTGAAATAATTATGGAACATGAATGTAATATGTTATATTATTGTAAATGTGTCAGTACAAACTTGCAATAAAACAATCAAACATTCATTAGCGAGCTTTTTATTCATTTTAGTGCAGTTTTCAATTTGTAATAAAAGTGTTGTTATATCACTAATAACAACATCACACATACTTCAACAACTGATCAATTTCTAGTTGAGATTTATATTGACTTTGCATCGGGAATGGGCTTATGCGCTTTGAACTTAACAACATAAATTACATCATATGTCATATTATTTAAGTACTTTCATAAAACAGACAGTGTTAACTTTATTAGTAACATTTCATATTTTCCGTATGTTTTGTCCTCAATTACACAAGAAGCAAACTCGCATGCTTGAATTTTAACAGACTCAGATAAATAAATAAATACTGGGGATTTTATAGTGCGCGATGACTCCCAGATTTGTAATTCCACTCGGCCTCTGCACACTTTACAGGTGTTCGCTGACCACTGTGGCCCAAGTAAGCTCCATTCCACACCAAGCATCATTTCAGGTTCTGCGACAACCTCTAGGTGCGCTTACCCTTGATCAGCCCACATACGTACAATCGCTGCCCGGATCAGCTCCCCGAGTTTCGTACGGGTTTCCACGAGACAATTAGCAGTTAGTTCCTTGTCCAAGGGAATTTCAAGCACACTCAACTTGTTTGGCACCAGCGGGGTTCGAACTCGGGACCTTCCGCACCGCAAGCGAGCGCCTTACCGATTGAGCTAACTTGACTGCATATAAGTAACATTCTATTGTTACGGTCAAAGATATAAAAAGACCAAGGCCAAAATAACCTCACGGGTTCTTTTTAACGTTGGTTCTCAGTTCAACTCACAAGACTTTCTTTGTGTGTTTAATTTAATCACTACTTATAGGTAACTTATAGAATCCTCTGCGAAATCCGCGCGATCCTTGGATATTTCCAAATTATGTTTTATGGTCCGAAATTGTTAAATCTCTGAAGCACAAAGATCTTGAATATAAACTAGCGGTAAAACCATTTTACAAGTCCCGGAATCCAGGTGGCAAACGTATTTATCCAAATCGTTTCTCACGAAATCCAACGGTGATTTCAACACAATTGTCCAGCAGTATCAGCAATACTCTTCTTGACTTTATAAAATATTTTGTTTCAGAAGCTGGAATGTAAAGTATCCTCTTTGATATAAACACACAGGCGGTCGTTAATTCTCCAATATATCACATAACTCCAAAAATGATCTTCAATATATCGCTACAGATGCTACTCCAAAACAATCTTCAATATATCGCTACTCCAAAATAATCATCAATAGATCGTTACTCCAAAATCCGGCTATCCATCCAAACACAGCAGAGCAAATATTACTTCTGCTTAAAAATCACTCGGCTTGGCCCAAAGTTTACTCAAAAATTCCCCACGATGCCATTACTATATTAAAAATAGTAAATTGCACAGCTCTCTATGTGGGGGATTTCCAAGGCACTATAATATTATCAAATACAAACACATCCTATTTCCATGTTGGGAAATTCCCATGATCACCTGATAGGTTCATGTAATCAATTGCCTATTGTTTAGTATTGGAAATCACCATAAAACTGCAAAATATCATACTGTCAGGAAAAAATTCCCTTTCTGTGGCAATCAAAGATGTCAATTATTAAGTTTCTTTGACTAAATAATTAATTAATCAACAAAAACAAATAAATAAGGTTCAAATAACACTATGTATAAAGAATGCCACAGACTTCCCATGGACAGACTATTTTTGCCATTCTAGTATTCTACGCAAATTTAAAGGATTCGCAATTACGTTTTTTGTAAGTTGCAAATGTTCACGCCTCGTCCAAGGCGCATTTGCATTCCTCAAGCCAACTGGTAACTTTTGTGCAGTGACCCGTGACAAGCTGTTGACGTCACCGGTAGAAAAACTTCTGAGTGAACAGATTGTCAGAGGACACTATACAAAAGTCATCAGATCATCAGTTGCGGCTTGAGGATGCGTAGTTTAACTATGTGTCTTGGATGAAGCGTGAAACGTTGCAACTCACAAAAAATCAAAATCCAGAAGTCACGATTTATCAGTATCAATCTAAGATTGAAAAGTAAATTGTATTCTTATTTTTTCCAGTGTCAACGTCAGCAAACAGTGTGGTCATGAATTGCGTTACGAACAACTTACTGAATACCATGGACCATGATGTCATCAACATACACAACGGTTCGTTTGATTGGTGTTTGCAACAGCCAGCGACTGAGCCATTGATAAAACATTCTATCTGTATCAAAATAACACGAGCTATGGATCAAAGGTTTATATGTAATCTACGAATTGGCGAAGAAGTTCTTTCTGTGATTGTTAATGGTCTGGAAGACATCCTGATCGATGACAACAGAGTAGGGTCAAGTTTCTGCAACCTTAGTGCTATTATTATCGAGGCACGATATAACCTTCTACCCGCTGATCGTTCAACTTGCGAACGTGATGTCCAAGGGGAAGGAATTCTTGACCAACGAAGCAACTTTCACAAGGATGGTGATGACTTTTATTTGAAACTCCCACATAAGAACATATCCTTAACTGAATTCTCGTATTTGGAATTTGCATATACCTTGAGTACTAATTATAGCACAATCAGCAAGAAATTAACAACTTTAGTATGCGGTGTTTGTGATGGTAAGATCATTTCAAAAGAGGAATACATTAGGCGATCACGTAATGGAACAAGGCCTTTTATTTCTATAGGAACATTCCATTCAGATAAAAGCTTATTAATAGAAGATGGAAGAGTTATCTTATGTGATGAAGGTCACGAACCAGGCGAAAGGCCTCTTTTCAGCAGTGTACCAGGTGGCCTTATACTAAGCCGCGTTTTAACAGTTCTTTCCTTAATTGCGATTCTTCTAACCATTATAACTATGATGGTCTTTCCTAAGCTTCGTAATATACCAGGTACCGTCATTTTGAATCTCTTAATATCACTCTTTGTGGCTCTTACAAGTATTGTTGTAGAGCCTCTTGTCCGATACCCAGATTCACTTTGCATTACATCTGCCGTTGTTTTCCATTATATGTGGTTAGCAGCCTTCTTCTGGATGAACATCCTTAGTATTGATACGAGTTACATATTGGTATTTAATCCATTTGACAATGCCGCGCAGAGTGGACGTCACCGGCTTTACATTTACTTTGCCTATGGTTGGGGTGGACCTGGTGTAATTGTCACAATCTGTTTAATTTTACATTTCTGTCAGTGTTCTAAGTTTCCATTTAAATATGGTTTAGACGACGGAGTTTGTTGGACGGATGACGCAAACGGTGGACTCTACTTTTTTGGCATACCAGTGGCGATTCTTCTTGGCATCAATTTGCTTCTGTTGTGTGTTACCATCTGTAGTATTTGGAAGACTTCAAGAAGGGTCAAGAGGACTGGAAAACAAAATGAAAAGTGGTCAGCGTCAAAAAGGGAATTCATTGTTTTCATTAAGGTCGGTGACGTTTTGCAATTGAAATTTAAATTGTAACCGTTCATTTCTTTTTCATTGTGTTCAACTTTGGAAATCAAATTATGAAATCAGTTTTACAGACAACACTAAAACATACTCATCATCGAAGTCAATACCTCCTTATCTTTATGTCACTTTCGAAGATTATAGCATAGCCTACTCGGGCCTCATTGAACCCCTAGTACATTTTGAGCCAGGCTTGGGTGCCAGCTTGCAGAATATCTTAAATTTTAATTTTTTGTATAAATTCCTTAGCAATTACATGTACCATTCCTTGATAATTAGAATCCACGTATTATTCATCCGTTTAGGATGCCCGACCTGAACCTTATGTCAGACCAGTCAATGCTTTATATGGTGTTGTTGAAATTTTAAATAATACACATTAGCAGGCCCGGGGGTGCGGATTTTCAAAAAGTGGACCTTTTGGAGGAAATATTTTCATTTTGGTCGACCCAAAACTAATTTTAGTGGTTTTGACAAAGTGACAAGCAAAAAACCAAAAAAAAACACCAAGGTTTTCAGTAGTTTTTCAAGCATTTTGTTTAGTATTTTGGTAAAAACGGCCTTCCATTTACATGTTTTGGTGCTTTAGGTCCTCTTTTGGTGGGTATTTAGGGATTTTTTGTGGACCTTTTTTGTACATTGTCAAATTT
>JXSR01S036302.1:67299-78418 GCA_000969725.1 Ophiothrix spiculata | reverse complement strand
CCAGCGCTATACAGGGGCACGATGTCAAGGCAATAATATTCGGATTGAGCTCAAGCTGTTGATTGTGATTGTTGTTTGCTCCAGTAAGCATGAGAGTATTTTGGTACATCGCTAATAGGCAAATTTCGCTGTGCTCCGTGAAGATCGCCCCAATTGTTTGGTTTTATACATTGAAGTTCGTTACGTAAACTCTTAATTTGTTACCATATGGTGGTTTCCGTTCGGCACTCGTTCAATTCGTTATGTACATAGGTTGATATCTGTTAGGCATGCGTTCAGAACCGGTGTACGTTGACCCTAATACGTTGATGTTTGCCTGAGCCCTCGTGTTTATTACTTTTGACTGTTGTTCCTTCTGATTTATTTCAGCTTTTCTGCCTGGTCGGGCTGCCTTGGATTCTTGGAAATGTTACTGCATTCTACTTCACCGCTTGGTTAGAATACATTTACATAATACTCAACTCTTTACAGGGAGTTTTTATATTCATCACACTTGTGGTGACCGGAAGAGGAGGAATATTATGGCGCGAAAAACTACGGCTCGACAAAGCTGAAGCGTCCAAAGGAATCAAGAAATCCAATAACAGTGACCGTAGGTCTTCGTCCGACGTCAGCTTGCAAACTGGTAGACAGGAAGAATCGGAAAGTTACCAACTATCTTCAGTCTCTGGGAAGACGGTCTTGTGACAAAGCAGTGTATTACTGTATTACTACAGAAATTAAGACGACGTGAAGTTATGGGTCTATAGATGGCCTATTTCGTACCATATTGAGTAACTCGACCGTCCTGAAAGATACTCATTGGTTTTTTGTGCAACTTAGTTCCTGGATTCTGTCCATAACTTCGCAGAACTTTATCGTTTATTTTAGTCAAAATATTTTATATTAAGGAAAGTATTTCAGTATGCACATTGTCTTACCCGTAATATCATTATATGACAAGACAATAAATGAAATTGAGACTGATTTTCTACGATGCGATGTTTTATTGTAATAATTTTGACGTTCCGGACATAAGTCCTTCATCAGAAACTTTTGTCCGAAACGTTGGTGCATTATTAATAAAACATCGCATCGTAGAAACGCATCATTTACCAGTTTCAACTTCATTAAATGTATTGTATTGCACGACCAGGGTATAAGCTTCACGTAGAAATGTATCCCTATCATGATGTAGTAAATAACAAGACAGGGACAAGAAGCATTTCAGATATCTGCGCATGACCGACAGCCAATAGACCAATCAAGACCAATCAGCCACATTACCACGTGCTTTCAAGTAGTATCAAGTATCAACTTTATTTCCATTAAAAAACATACAATAGTACAACAAACCGCATTAAATAAAAACAAAACTAATGGAGGAGTAGGCTGGAAGGCCAGAAAGGCCCGTAAAAAGTCTACCCCTATGAAACAGAAATTGACTTCACATGGGAAACGACTACTAACAAGACAGGACAGGGGAGGGCTCAAAAATCGAGAAACAAGAAAAGAGAAAATGAGAAATATTCAGAAAAATTCTTCAGAATTTTTTCTTATACAATGTAAAACTATGAGTACTGTTGAATTAGGGATCGTTTAAGTGCATTTCGAAAATGTTTGACATTTTGAGATTCTTTTAAAGATTTTGGGAGCGAGTTCCAAAGTATTGGGCCGCTTGAACGAATTCCTTGATCTGAGAAAGATTTTTTGTTATTTGTTATATTAAGGTCATTGACATGTCTTGTTGGGTAGTCGTGAATATCGGAGCGTTTTGTGAAATAATTCTTAAAGGCGTCAGGAAGCTCATTAATAGAATGTTTGTACATGAACAGTCCTAGTTCTAAAGTATACATATCGTTAATTGTGAGAACATTGTTATCAGCAAATAATGGTCCAGTATGACTTCTGTAGTGACTCTTTGACACAGTTCTGATTGCCCACTTTTGAAGCTTAACTAGCTTATCAATATACAATTTACACGTGTTTCCCCATATGAGGATACCATAGTTGATATATGGTAGGATTAAAGTGCAATACAGGGTATGTAGAATTCGGGCTGGGATAGAGAATTTTAGTTTGTTCATGACACCAATATTTCGAGAGATTGTTTTTGAAATACAATCAATATGATTTTTCCATGTTAGGCACTCATCAATTAACACGCCAAGAAACTTGGTACATTTTACTCTTTCAAGAATAGTATCATTCAAAACAACATTTAAATCGTTACGCACTCTAGACGAAGTCATGTGAGATGTACCTAAAATCATGTAGCTAGTTTTGCTAGCATTTACTGATAATTTGTTGGCCTTGAACCAATTACTGACTTCACTCAATTCATTATTTATAATATTAATATTATTATTGATGTTTTTATTCGAATAAGTAATAGTGGTGTCCAGTCACCAGTGTCATCAGCAAACAACAGAAAATCAAGAACATTTGATTCTAACGATCATGTTTTGCATACTTCGTATTTCCTGGGTCACTAAACCTTTCCGGTCGATAAGGATATGCCAGACAATCAACTCTGACGCTATATATGATATGAAATTCCCTATTCAACATGTTTGATTCAAAGCACTCGTATATTAAAGGTCGGTCATACATGAAACTTCGAAGACCCTTTCAAACGGATTTGTTCTCTACGCCCGTTGATTTGATGATCTGTGCGAGCAGAATGTAGACGACAAAACCCGAAGGAAATGCAATATTTAAACCACACGTCATTTTCAACTACAGCACATCGGAATATCAAATTGGTTTATTTGCTATTACCAATTCAGAAAAAATATATGATATTCTGAAAAATCGTACATCTACAAAACAAGTGAAATGCAAATCGCTTTTGTTTAGACAACCAACAATTTGAAAAATTAACAATTTCAAACAATGTTGAACCCAATTTTAACATGTTTAATTGCAAGCTCAAACAAAATTTTATATATATTACAAATAATGTTCTTGGGTGTTTAGTCATTTAGCTATTTAAACCACACCTCTTGGAAAATATACTAAATGTTAGTCTGGACTCGGCAATCATCGAATACTGTAGCTCAACAGATACTTATAAATGAGGTGTGATTTCCCCAAAATTGAAATCATTATGCGCGTGTTATTTACTGCTGTACTTTTCTTTGTGTGCTTACCTTGTAAACTAGCTCTGTTCAAATGTGTTGTTTAAGAAATCGTAAATGTTAAAGAAAACTTCAATTCTGGGTACTGCTGAGTTTCATCTTTTGTTTACTACTACTTTAAGTAGTTAACCCGAATACCCTAATGCCATTGCTTTGCGGCAAGGTGTACACATGATACCGGTATGTTTACTATGCACGAAACGTTGGGCAGTGGCCGGTCGCATTGTGACTAGGGTCTGAAAAACATACACCTTAAAACCCCAAAAAGCTTTGGCAAAACCTAAAATCTCTTGCAGTGGTTACAGCAAAAAAAATAATCTGGAAATGCAGGTAAATGTTGTGCTGAATAAAGATTGGGTTGAAATTCATGACAGCAAGAATGCTGCTAACCAATTTAACACTATTTACAGAGATTGCAGCCAAGCTTGCCGATGACCTTCCTGCGAATAAGTGAATTTCTGCAAGTTTTATGATCATTTTAAAGGTGGTAAGTGAAGACTTTGTTTGACCGCAGCAGAAGCTGTTAAGCGTCCTTTAACTTATATAATAAAACTGTTTATCAAGTAGGAGCCCTTTCCAACTGACATGAAATCGGCCAAAGTTAAACTTCTTTTTAAGCAAAAGAGTAGACTCGAGATAAGAAAATATAGACCAGTAAGCACCCTGTCCATTACATCTAAAATTCTCGAGAAAGTTGTTTATAATCAAGTTTAGTTTAGTTGAGTTTTTATTTTGATTTACATGATACATGTACAATACAATGACAAGCATATGAATAAATATACAATAGTACAAAAGCTGCAAAGATTGCAGAGTACATTTTACAACAAACAAAGTTGAAGGCCATGATAGCCCATAAAAGCCCAGCATTTGCATACGCAGGCTTATTTCCAATGGGGTCCAAAACAAAGATGGCTGTGGACGCGTTGAGAACTGAAAACATTAAAAACATGAAGGAAATAAGCCTGCATACGCAAATGTCATCTCTAAGAGCACTTAGGTGTTTTTGACAGCTTTCTCCAAATACCGAATTGTATTCCAAGACATTCCAGTCTGCTATTGCATTATAAAAGAATGATTTTGATGCAACGCCTGTTACTCTTGGGACAAAAGATGAACCAACTCACTGAAAACAATCTTGTATACAAATTTCAATCTAGTTTTTTCGAGGAACTTATTCTACTAATACCTGTCTTATCTACCTCCAGGATTACATAAGAGATCGAATCGGTGAAGGTAAATTTACAGGTCTGACTAGACATTCAAAAAGCATTCGATAGTGTAAACAGGACATTTTATGTGCGAATTTTAAAAGCTCTGGATGTTAAATCCACTGCATGGTTGAAGTCATATTTATTCCGAAGGTCTCAAACTGTTCGTGTTAATGTAGCCGAGTCATCCACCAGGATGCTTACTTGTGGAGTTCCCCAAGGGAGTATCCTGCACCCTCTTCTATTTTTATAATATATGTCAATGATTTACCCATGTCAGTAAATAGTATCATGCTTCAATACGCACTGCCCTTATGGTCTCTAACAGATGCACTCAAATATTTCTAAAGAACTCACAGAAACTTAAACAAATGCAATCAATGGCTTATTGATAACAAACTGTCACTGCACATTGGGAAAGACTGAATTGTTTCTCTTTGACACAAAAAGTAAAATTAAACAGCATGATAATTATTAAATAACTTGTTCTAGGCATACTGTCACTGCTTCTAAATCTGTCAAATACCAGTTCGGGATAATTTTATCAAGGTGGAATTTCATGATTTGGTTGATCCATAGACTTTTGTTGATCTCCTAAATCAAATCGAGGACATCACTCAAAGCAAACTTCAAAAAGGTTGTAAATGAATACCTCTTGTCAAAAGAGTGACGTATAGTGTCAAACTACTTCATATGAGCTACCGAATGTTTGGTGCAATAAGGGTTTTTTTTTTATCTTGAAAACTAAAACCTACACTCTAAATTACAGGGATTTAAAAAGTAAATCTTAAAAGTTTAAAAAAAATCTAAATCTTACTTAGATTTAAAAACATGTCGAAAATGGTTTAAAATCAAATCTTATAGATCAATAGATGATGCGACAAGATTAAAAGCATATTTTCCTGTCATATTCACCTAATGCGTACCGTGCGTACGCATAAGTACAAAATTAAAATATTAATCAAACAAAAGTAAGTCTATTATATGGATTGTGAGGAGGGACCAATCTCAACAAAGATTTAAAATAAATCCAATAGATTAACTTTTAGATCCATTGGGATTTAAAAGTTAATCTATTAGTTTTGAAATTTAATCTTAAAAAGGAGTTAAAATTTTTTTAAATTTTTATGATACAACCTTGATTGCATTATCAATTATATCAGTTTTGTTATGTGCGCCATACATCGGCCATGAGAAACATCATTTTGCTTTTTATAAAATAAGTCGTTCAACTTGAAGTGTAAACATTTTTATGACAATGTAAATACATGTATACTAACATATGGGGATCAATTTGCGTCATACGTGTCCACGAACGATTTGTCGATTACTGAATATTAGATATTACTACTGAATATATAGGATATCCAAAAATTAAATGCACATTTTTTAATGTTAATAACTTTTGTAACTACAAACATGTGATTTAAAGGTGTAGGTTCCTATTTCAACATTTGTATATTTTTAATTTTAACTAATTGACCCTGACCCCTGAAATGCATTTTGTGAGATTTAACCATTAGGTTCCCTGGTAGAAATCGAGTATAATTCTAGTACAAGATCGGAATGTGCACTACATAATTCGAGTACAATTACAGTACAAATTGTTTGTTTACAAATACAAACAATTTGTACTAGAAATGTACTTAAAGTGTACTCGAACGATGTTCCAAATGTTCACATTCCAATCTTGTACTAGAATTGTACTCGATTTTCTCCAGGGTTACCTCTTGTTTACTCTCCAGAAGCAAAAGAAAGTATGTAACTCTTGAAATGAGGCAGTTATGTAGGGGACGGTGGGGTGGGTTGGCCCTCGGGGTGGGTTGGCCCACCACGAGTTTCTGCTCACGTGACCTAGGTAGAATGATGTTACTGGTGATTTTTGGTCATATATAATGCATCAAATTTACCATAAAATTTTCAAAACCCAGCTCATCTCTTTGTGTGAGTTATCAGTAAAACGAGTTTTTGAGTTACCTATAAGTAAACTTTATTAGCAAACGTAATTTTGTATTAGTGTGAAGATATTACTTCGCTGGTCCAAGTTATCGATTACAAGCTATGGTACATGTCCAACATGTCATGGGATCAAATCCACTTTATCCAATGTTTTGTTGGTATACCACGAGGTTAAGTCAAAACTGGGACTACGGGGTGAGTTGGCCCCCTACCACATGGGGTAAGTTGGCCCTATGGCGAATTTGCCAAAGATGGTATGATAACCTACTCAGACTCTAGCACAATAACATTTATGTCGTTTTAACACGATTTTAATTCTAAACAAGTAACTACATGCATATAACAAGACGCAAGGAGTCTTAAATGAAACTGGTATATAGGCCTATATTGCATATATTGCATGCAGATAACACAGTAGGTCACAACGTTTCTTTTTAAAAGATCGATATTGTATTAATTTATGATTGCATTTCATCTCAAAAGGACTTTTTTGTATGCAGAACATTCCCGTGCTTCACTTAAATAAACATAATGTATGAAATGTGTCACGGTAAAATGAATACGACTCTTTATTTGTAAATGGGGCCAACTTACCCCACAGGGTGGGCCAACTTGACCTCTTTTTTTTTTTGTCTATAATTCAAATACGTTAGGTCGTAGAGCCTTGGTATTTAGGCAAAAATATAATTAGGGTATGTATCTATCATGTGTAAACAGAAAAAAATTCTAGACCTTAAACTGCTCGTTCCAGGGGCGTTTGAACGAAAAGGGGGCCAACCCACCCCACCGTCCCCTATACATAAGAAATGGAAAATAAGTGTACCAATTAATTTTACGTTTTATGCCATACCTCTAAAACAAAAATGAATTTGGAGGTGAAATTTTGAATTTTCAATCAGAAAAATATAGGCTTTAATATGCCATCTAAAAATGTACTTATTCTGGTTGAGTCCGGGATGAGAATGTGCAGAGAATGTGATCGGAACCTACACCGTTAATAGAAGAAACTTGTAGAATTATTTTGGTACCAAACATAATGCAATTACTTAAAAAATAAGTTTTTAACGTAAATTACGTCAAACGTATAAATAACCCACTTTCATACTGAGAGAAAAAAAAAATTAGGCTCGGAGGTAGGAGAAGAAAACTACCACGGGGACCCTATTTTTTATTTCAGTATTTTGAAGTACGCAAAAAATGTTTTAACATATATAAAAATTAAAAAAATCAATGGAGCATTTACTATTTTACAAGCACATAATGATCGACTTTTTAAAGCTCTTTTAGCCTATATTTTGTGTGGTAAATCGGGTGAATTTTTGGGAAAATAGGTCTATGTACTTTTTGCCAATGTTTGTATCTCAAAAACGAGCACGGTGACCTATATTTTTTTTTTATTTTAGATTCGTTATTAGCACAAATAAATCTACAAAATACTAAATTTTAAAGAAAATCAATGGAGATTTTGCATCTCTGAGAAAACCCCTTAAGTAAACCCATAGGCCTAAGAAACGAAAAAATTAACAAAAAATGTTACAATTTGTACCGCTTGAATTTTCTGCAAATTACATTTTAAAAGCACATTTTGGTGACTGATAGGTAAACCAACGAACAAAATGATTAAATAATTGAAATATGCACGGAAGCAGGGGGGAGGTGGGGGAGCGGAGTGTCCCGATACCCCCTCATCGGGCTGCCAGCGTTGCTCACCGGGAAAAAAGAGACAGATAGAAAGGGAAAATGACTAGTGAAGGAAAGTAGAAGAACAGGGAAGTGGGGAAAGGGACGAGGGGAAAGCTAAAAGGGAAGAAATTGCGAACAAAACTAATAAAATGTAAGCCAAAGAATGTGATAGCCTTTTTTCCAGGGGTTATCATGTCCCTTCAGTATTTCATACTACTATACAAGGACTTGGATCTTGCCCAGATCCCTCTCGACCAATCCCACCACTGGAAGTCTTTATAGGCTACATTCTGTAACCTTCTTTTCCCCTGCCTCCGGGAAACTCCGTCTCAGGTTCCTAAGGCCCAAAACCCTAAGTGCTACGCGGGGTTTTTTTTAAGTCAAAAAGGCTATGCGCACGCGGAAATTTTTTTATTACGTTTTTAGGTCACTATTTTTTTTTCTCTTGATGTAAGTAAAAATAAAAGAGCAATAAATCTCCTTAAAATCTAAAAAATCTAAGAAATGCGGTATTATTCGAATTTTTAACCCTATGCGCGCGGTAAGCTGAGACAGAGTTCTTTTTTTCTTTGGCCTTATATAAAATCAGGTATTTGACAATAGGGGACATGTCATCTTCATCTTCCATAAGTTTCATCGAAATTGCGCTCTTCGTTGTTTTGTGCAATAATGTAATTGAAAATCGACGTTTCGCATCTTTTGAATTGCGCAAATAGTAAAGACAGATACCAGATATAATAAACATATCTTAATATGACCTTAAGGGGTTTTCTCAGAGATGCAAAATCTCCATTGATTTTCTTAAACAATTAGTACCAGGTGTCCCCAAAAATGGTTACATGTAGAACAATGACTGTGTGCTTAAACTATAGTAGTTAGAGAAACGAAACTTTGCACAAAGTATATTATAACCCTCTTCTAGATATTCATAATATTTTGATATCACAGCGTTATCAGTTTTTGAGTTATTGTCAAAGATAGATACCTATGTCAGAAACGCATTTGTTCAAAATTCAACAAAATAATAAGCATACACGTTTTGTGATATTTTCATGTGCATTCTTTTTTTAATGATCATGATCAGACTTTATAATAGACAAAATTTGATACAAGTTTCAATGAATAATAATTGAACTTTTTTCCAGTATATCTACTATGCAAATAAGGGATACCTGCATTCGATTCATTCCAGAATGAGTTGTTTATATTGAACCTGTCAATCAAACTGTGGCGCGAAAGTTGATGAATACGCATAAACATGATAAAGCACAATCAAATTTTCATGGGTAACATTAATTCTTTAACTGTTTAAACTGCAAACTTGTGTAAATTTTGAAAAAATAATCTTAAACTTACAGGACATGTTTAAATTATAATCATTTAGTAGCAAAAGTCTGATCGACATTTATAGAAATAACAGAAATAGCAAAAATCGTGGCCATTTTTGCCCAAAATCAGATTTCAGCATAATTTTCAGACCTGTAGTAATTTATGACGTAATAATTACGTAATAGCTTGTCGAATTTTCATGATTTTGGTATCAATGAGAAGAAAAACCCTACCCTATACACTCTTACCCTATACTATGGTATACAACAACCTAAGTTTGGGTCTGTCAATTTCAAGTTCACATGGAGTTGAACGATGGTTAAAATTACATCAAACGAACATGCTTACGATTTTGTTGAATTTTGAAACAATACGTTTCTGACATAGGTGTCTATCTTTGTTTATAACTCAAAAAATAATAATGCCATCATATTAAAATTTTGCATACATCTAGCGAAGGTACACTCTTAAAAAGAAAGGATCAAATTGATCCGATTAAGTATCAAATATGAGCTTACCCTTTTTCCGAATCAATTTGATCCAAATTCTCCTCAAATTTGATCCTTTTTGGATCACAAAAGAGTGTGTTTTAAAAGAGTGTATGTATCATAAGTCATGCAACGTTTAAAGTCTCCAACTGCTATACTTTTTGCAAACGATCATTTTTCTACATGTAACCATTTTTTGGGACACCTGGATTTGGTAAATTTATTTGTGCAGATAACGAATCTAAAATAAAACAAAAATATAAGTCACCGTGCTCGTTTTTGAGATACACGCATTTCAAAAAGTACATTCCCAAAAAAATACCTGACTTACCATAAATATAAATATAGGGAAAGCTCCAAAAAATCTATCATTATGTGCTTGTAAAATGTTAAATCCTCCATTGATTTTTTTTAATTTTTACATAATTATGTTAAAGCACTTTTTGCGCACTTCAAAATACTGAAATTAAAAAATTGGGTCACCGTGTTAGTTTTCAAGAAAAATGACAAAATCGGACATTTTTAAATAAGGCACATCTGCATGCGTCTGCATAATTTCCCGCGTATATACAACTCAACTATGAACAACCCTACTTCTGGGTAAATAATTACCAACGTTGCGTAAAATGTTGGCTAATTACCTAACTGTTGGGTAAAAATTGTTGCTAATTACCCAAATATTGGGTAAAATTTCACCAACAGTTGGTTAATATTATTTACCCAACAATTGGGTTGTTCATAGTTTAACCAACGCTAAATAATTGCCCAACAGTATAACAGTGTAGGTATATCTGGGAAGAGAATTCTCTTCTCAGCTATATATCACCCTCACATTTTTAAACATCATGTACATAGAGGGATCTAGTAGCAATATAGGAACGTTAGTTTTAGATGACTATTGCTGATTATCAAATAAAGCGAATCAACCAAAATTCCAAGATTTTCGATTGCGAAACTTAGAATAATTATGCCGCATTATGCCTATTTTTCGATTGAATTTATTGCCGATATTTCAAGGTTTTCGACCGATACTCCAAAATCATTAAATATTGGTTGATACTCCAATTTCTTTGATTTTTTTCCTACAAGCGTCACTCTTTTCCCTATACAAGTAATTTCAAACTGTAAAGAGTGAATTTGTACTTTGCAAAGAGTGAAATTTCAATATTTTTAGAGTGAAATTTTCAATCTTTTAATCAATTGTTCCCTGAGCACAACCCCCCTCGATTGAATTGTTTAAGTGTTTGTAAATTTACATTTGAAGTTAATAATTCAATCGACAGAGATTGTGTTGAGGGAACAATTGGTGAAAAGATTGAAAATGTGGTAC
>JXSR01S036300.1:2305-20498 GCA_000969725.1 Ophiothrix spiculata | reverse complement strand
TTGTGACCCGTCAAATCGAAAGGTACCTTAAGGTCGGAATAGTAAATTAAGAGATATGGGCCATTGAAGCTGAACATAGACAAAAATCATGTCCAAGGTCGAATTTCTAATTTCATCAGAAACATTACCTTTGAAGTGTATTCTGTCATATAAGGCCGAAACCATAGTCGGCCTCCAAACAAAATTTTTCCTACCAAACATTTGGTTGTGACGTCACCAAATAGTTGCAATATGGCAATTCAATAACATGTGCAATGTAGCGTGAAATTTTATGTGGTCTCAACTCGGTGTTGAAGTTATTTTGTTTGGAGTCACTCGTCATTTTGACGTCACGACCAAATGTTTGGTAGCGAAAATTTTGTTTGGAGGCCGACTACGTTTTCGGCCTTAGTCATGTTCCAATATCCAAAACATGAGACAAATGTTTTAAAAACCGAGATAAAAATCCTTTCTCCATTCAAGTTTTACCAGTACAGAAACTTTAAACTTGATTTTCTCAGAACTATAGTTTTCTGAATCAGCCCGATGCCTTTTACCAATTTGGATGTAACTTTGCAATCGAACATCCAATAACCAAAAGCAAGATGTCCTTTTAAAGTTTAAAATATAATCTTTCAGATGAGACCAAAATATCCATTTTCTTTTTGGGACCCTTAAGGTACCTTTCGATATGACGGGTCACATTTGTACTATGATTATTAACATGATCTTGGTTTATTTTGCAGCTAAAATGTGAACCAAACAACTGCCTGATTGAGTAGTCTTTTGAGTGAGTGAGCTAACCGCATGTATAACCAGGTGCTTCAAGGATTGCATCACTTAGTTCCAAGTTCCCATTAAAAATGACAACTTTGGGAATTAAACAACTCGCTTCATCAAAATGTATAACAACATGCAGAACTTTTTGTTTAAGCCAACTGCGCGTCATCCCGTCTCCAAAGACATCAAAACCTGCTATAATCAAGAGATTCTATTCATCCAATAGTTCACAGAAGAGGAAGAGGCTTGTTATACTTGGTTCAGGATGGGGTAGCTACAGTGTGTTGAAGAATGTGAATAAGAACTTGTTTGACGTGATCGTTGTGAGTCCTCGTAATCATTTTCTCTTCACTCCGTTATTGGCTAGTACTACTGTAGGAACACTTGAATTTAGGTATGTATCGGTTTTGATAAATTCCTTGATAATAATTATCATTTAATTGATATAGAGTTTCTGAATTTATTTTGCATCATGCATAGGGCTAGGTCAAGTGACATGTGCAAACACCTTAACAGGTTGAATCTGCACTCCAGCAACTGAAGGGTTCTTTGAGAATACCAACTATTGAGCTAGTCAAGTGTTAAATAAACGGTCCATAATGCATTGTAATTTTACACACAACCAGAATGCAGTTTCAGTTCAGGCGTGGCACAATATCCTAACTTTAAAAAACAAACAAATTTAAAGCATGCATTTCTTTAAGTTTAATCATTTCTTAGTTATTTCTGACATGACACCAAAGATTTGTTAATTTAACACATTTATTTGTCTGTTTCTTTGTTATAGAAACAGTCAATTTAATAGAAAAAACTTGTAAAAAAAGGGGGGAAATCCTGACCCAATTTTTGCCAGATTTCGGGCCGGTCAGAAAAGGGCAAAACAATCATTTTTTAGGCCTAACTCACCATTGGGAGTAAACCATAATAAAATGTTTCTCTGTCTCTCTTATCACCACAAAATTTTTGTAGAAGCATCATTGAACCAGTACGTAACACAGGGTTTCGGCAAACGGATCATTTTCATCTATCGCAGGCCGTGTCTCTTGATATGAATGAAAAGGTAAGAATTTGGAGTCCAATTCACTTCTTTTGTTTGACTTTTGTGTAATTACATCATTGGCAACTACGGTAATTGTTGCATTAGTGGTAAATCCTAATTAACAGAAGGATCGAGATAGGCCTACCAGTATCGGCACCAATTTTATTCTGGCATGCAGATCAAATTGGGGGTATCTAGATTTATATCGGTGCATTGTGACGATCTTGTCATAATGTGTGAATATTGAAAATACTCATCACTGTGATCAATTACGAGTAAACTATTGTTGTTTTAAAATAATTTTCGGACATGAAAATTCAGAGCTTGTCACAGCTTGTGGATATGCGTTGGCTGCATTGAAATTGTCAGTTCGTGTCCGAAATTTATTTGAAACAATAATAGTATTTGTCCGGGTTTACCCCTATGCCATGCTTCTCAACTAGCAACGCACAAGCCAAATTTGGCACTTTGACAAGTACAGATTGGTGCTTTGACTCTCTAAAAAATAAAGTAATATATACTGAAAAAGGGTGCATTTGACGCTTTCCTTATATTTTTCAAATTTTTGTGGTGCACTATAAGATCTAGTTGAGAACCCTTGCTGTATGCACAACCGTATCTCTGAAGTTGATTATATGGTAGACTCAAGATGACCCAAATACCCCCATTTTGAGCACCATGGCTGACAAGTTACAACATCATTACATTTGAAAGTATAGGTTCCCTGGAATTTCCCCTCCATATCTGTAGCAAAATCTTTTAATTCAAGCATATCTTTTGTTGTTTCTATTTCCCCTGTATATCTGTAGTGAAATCTTTTAATCCCAACATCCTTTTGTTGTTATGTTTTCACTTCATCAGGTCATCAAGTGCCAGAGTGTAATCAACAATGAGATGACCTATGACCTACCATATGACATGCTAGTAATTGGAGTTGGTGCTATTAGTAACACATTTGGTGTGCCTGGTGTGGAGGAGCATGCATTCTTTCTCAAGGTAAATGATTTTCATCAGTAAGAGAATCCCTAACTCTTGTCAGTATGATGGTTTCAGAGTTTAAAACCTTTGTCCTTTATAACTTTGTAAAGCAAACATATTGTTGCCATCGCACTGCACATCGCTGATTTGTATAGTTATTGCCCTTGGGCCAGTCTAGTAGTATGTTGAAAGCAGGTGTGATCATAGTTTTTCAAAACACCCCAAAGGGTGATTTCTTCTTAAGCAAAAAATATGCCATTTTGTGTGACTTTTTCCCCAATTAACACCCTAAATGGGGATTTCGAATTTTCAAAAATACTGTTGTCACAGAGGGGTTTGAAAAAGTACCCATTTCTTGAAAATGGCTGTATTTGATACTCTAAACTTATTTACCCTTCAATCCTAAAAACCCCTTAGGGTTTATTCAGAGTCTGTCGATATGCATCGTACGACGCCCATCGATGCGCAGTCTTTAACGCATGCTATTCTTTGTGCATTATAGCGTGTGTACAGACTGTGTGTCGATGTGCATCGATCGATGTACATCGACAAGACTCTGAATAAACCATTTATCACCTTTTCCTTGGTCATGCCTGCTTACAACATTTAACTTGACCCCTGCTAGTCCCCAGGAATTATTGCAATAGGATCTTGAGATAAAGTTGAATTCAGTCCGACCATTTGATAATTATTGATTAATTAGTAGATTTGCTTGTTACCAATATTTCTGATCATAATGAGCTTGACTTAATTGCATTCACGATAGTTAAACTATGGCAAACTCAGCAAAACCATCAAGATTTTTCAGCCTCGTTGCTTCTGAATTGAATCAATATATGGAAAACATGATATTATTTAGCTAATTTATTTTGGCAAACTATGCACAAGAGCTGGGAATGTACATCTATACATCAATGGAGTAGAGACTTTGTCTACACGGTGACGCAACAACCAGATGTGGATTCACGCTGTGTATGTGTTTGCGCCTAGCAAATCGCATGTCAATGCACACGCAATGTGTGAGGTGCACGAACGTATCAAGTTGAATGTACAATACATGGATGTACATTCCAGGAATCTACATAATTGTACATTCCAAGATCTCATGTTATTAACACATGTACAGTGTTGGTGATGGTTCAAATTGTCAAACCCAGGCTTTACTACGCTCTGTTGTCAGCTCTTCTCAGTCTACTATAATTGCATGTATAACAATTGACATGTATGTATATTGTAGGTTTTGACCTCAAATTAAATACATATTGGCAACCAAAAGCATGTTCCCACTGTATTAATATGTAGATTCAGTGTAGGGTAGTGGATTCTACCCTAGATCAAATTGGTATGGTGGGAACATGCTCTTAACAGGGATGTAAGTTTTCTGCATTTTTGCAGAATTCAGCAATTTTTTTTCACTTTCTGTAAAAAAAAATACAGTGATTATGCTATTAATAGGCACTTCAATTATCTGTTACGTAATGGGTGAACGAAATCACTGCACTGAGAGCCTGTGTGTGTGTTCAGTAACTGACCATTTTATGTTAATTTTGATTTAAAAATTATTACCAAACTTTGCCTGCATGGATCTTTATGTCCTTTGAATATGTTATCAAAGCATGTTTTCTCCCCAAATCCCCAAACGTTTTTGAAAAATATTGCTTGGTTTCGGAGATATTGCGTGAGATTCCAGCAATGGTCATTTCAGCAAGTAAGAGAAATTTCATCGATCTCTGCACAGCCCATAGGAATTCAATGGCGAATATCTCCCTCACCTGAAGGCACCAGTTTTGATGTGATCGGTAAACACTCAGTCCTACGGGTATTGACAGGAATATGCAAATCGGCACGCTATGAATGGGCAATTGTGTTTGAGGTGTAGATATATGGAAAGGTCAAGAAATGAGCTTCAACTGAGTTTTTGTTGCTAGAAAATTGGATGTGTGGTTCCTGAGATTTTTTAGTAATATATGATTATTTTTCTCCAAAGTGGAACAATATTTCTACAAGCAAAATGGTAAAAACATTTCTATATATATCAAAGAATTTAAAAAAAATAGAGTATAATTCTGCACCTTTTCTTACGCATTTTGAAGTTAACAACTGTTTGTGTTCATTGGGGAGAAAACATGTTGTGTCAAAGGCAGTGATCCATGCATTGATCAAGCATTCAAATAAGACTGTGGGAAATAAGGAAATCCCATTTTTATCAAAAGAAAAACAAGAAAGCTGCTTAAATGTTGTTACAAATTACCCATTTTATCATAAACAGACACGCAAAATGTCACAAAATATGGACCATTTTGACATTTATAAAAAAACATAAATGTCACAAATTTATGGTCAATTTTGTCATTTATAACACTATAAAAAACACGTAAAATGTTACACAATATATTTTGTCATTATAATTCTGACACAAAATGTCACACGATATCATGGCCCATTTTGTCGTTTATAAAAACACAAAATGTCACAAATTCATGACATTTGCTGAAATGACTGTTTCTGAATATGTCTGTACGTCCAATATTGATATAAAATTGGATGGATTGAGCATGATACAAAAAGATATTGGTCGAGCTATGAGTTTTACGAAATATCGTGCGAGACGCGCAGCGTCGAGCTCGATATTTCTAAAACTCATAGCGAGACCAATATCTTTGAGTATCATGCGAAAAAATCCATCCAATTTTATCATTATTATGTTCAAAATCTGACATTTTGTTTTCTGTCCGATATCCCTGTCCGATTTTTTTGGAAATCGGTCAGCTCAGAACATAATAATGTTTAAAGTCGTTTGGGGATATATTGGGGTCATTGGAGAGAAAATTGCTTTGATAACATATTCAAAGTGCATAAAGACCAATGCAGGTAGAGTTTGGTAATGATTTTTTAAAATTAAAAAATTGTCTTGCTGAACACACACACACTATACTTGGTAAACTTTGAAGTATGCAACAAGCAATCAGACTCTGTTACGAGATCCATAGCATACCCTTTGTATATACAACATTGTGAATTTCTGGTTTTGAATTGTGTGAGAGACTAGTAATGATTGTTTAGGGTTGATAAAAGACCAAATCACTGCGTATGAATATTTGTACATGAATCGTTCATTGTTTTGGTATTATTTTGGGCTAATTTTGTTGCTACCACATTGAGAAACATTAGTCATAAGTTCATATGAATATTCGGCAAGAGTTTGTTCTTTGTTATGATTCGAAAAATAAGGACTAATTTACTTCCCTGTATGGTCATATTGGTTTATGTGCGTTAATCGGCTGCTTGTTGCATACTTCAAGATTTATAGAGTATACAAGCTCTGTTTGTTCACTCATTATGTAACAGGTAACTGAAGTGCTTAATATAGGTAATTATAATTATGTCATTAATTATGCAAATCAGATGCATAGTTACTTCAAACTGTTTTAGTACTACAAATGAGTTTTACCAGCAACTTATATTGAAAGTGTGAAGTCAAAATATTGAACGGTTGTGGAGTTCTGTGATCTAGATTTCTGATAACATGTTGGGAAATCAGGAAAATACTGCTAATTAAGTCATTAATTATGCAAATTAGCCATTTTCTTATGTATAACTCAAAATTTTAAACTATATTCTTGAAGCACCTGATGTTAGCAACATACCCTGAATGTTTGAAGCTTGTACAGTTAAAATGTTTAAAGATAAGATCAAAAATGTTTGTTAAGCCTATAATTTCTTGGTGCCATGCCAATATAAAGAAAATAAAACAGTTGACCTTTGACATCTGTTCTCCAATATAACACTATGAAACTGCATGAAAATCGTAATTTCTCCACAATGGAAGGTCCGATTTCAAAAATTCAAAAAGATTTTTTAAAACTGAAAGTTCTCTCTTTCAGCATATAGAGAAATATTTTGAATTTTCAGTTGGATAATTTTTAACCTGAAGTGCCTATGTACTATTAATAGTATATTTTGTAAATTTCCTGCAATTTGTGCACTCATTGACTTACTCCTTGTCTTAATTACTAATGCTAACAAATTAATACAGATCCAGTTTAAATTTTGGGTGCTTTCAAAATTATTAAGTACAGGAATTTAAAGAGTTTGGCACATTTTGAACTATTGCTGATGACAATTTCTGATCGTTGATACTATGTACAGACATTTTGGCCCCTAGGGCCCAAGGCCCTGGACCCCTGGCCCCACAACTACCAACAAGCACTACCTCAGGTCAGGGGATACTTGAACACTGATCATGCCTTTAAATGTGACCCGTCATAGTGAAAGGTACCTTAAGGTCGGCATGGTAAATTACGAGATGATAATAATAATAAACAACATTTCTAAAGCGCAAAATACAAAGGTTTCGATGCGCAAAACATAGAATACTCTACACAATACTTTACAAATACTCTACAGAAACCAAAAAACAAATTTGCATCAAAGAAGCAGTTAATGGAACAAATGAGTTTTAAGAGTAGCTTTGAATTGAGAAACTGAAGCAGCAGTGCGGATAGTGTCTGGGATACTGTTCCAGAGCTTGGAGCTGCCATGCACTGCAAAAGCCCGATCACCATAGGAAGATGTTTTGACAAGTGGTCCGGGCTGTAGGGCAAGCTGACTTGATGAGCGAAGAGATCTATTAATGGACAGCGAGATCATATTGTGGATGTAGATAGGAGCATCACCATGAATGGCTTTGAAAGTTAAAAGAACTAACTTAAAGTTAATCCTGTCCCTGATGCATAACCAATGTAGGTCGCGGAGTATGGGTGAGATATGTTCATGATGTTTGGTGTATGTAATCAGATGAGCAGCAGAGTTTTGAACACGCTGTATTGGATGCTTTCTGACAAATACTCTTGACATGATGTTTGAATTCTAAAGTTTCATCAAGGAGAATGCCCAAATCCTTGGCAGAATGAGATGCAGCAATGTCAGAGCCACCAATGCTAATGGAAGGTATAATGGAATGGTCCCTGAATTTAGAATGGAAAGGAATAATCTCGGTTTTTGAATCGTTCAGCATGAGTTTATTTTTAATTGCCCATGAGCGTACATCTGCAACACACAATTGCAGATACAGGCCATTGAAGCTGAGCATAGTCAAAAATAACGTCCAAGGTTGAATTTCTAATTTCATCAGAAACGTTACCTTTGAAGTGTATATTATCATATTGATTAGATTCCAACATTCAAAACATAAGACAAATGTTTTAAAAACTGGGATAAAAATCTTTCCTCCATTCAAGTTTTACCAGTACAGAAACTTAAACTTGATTTTCTCAGAACTAGAGTTTTCTGAATCAGCCCGATGCCTTTTACCAATTTGGATGTAACTTTGCAATCGAACATCCAATATAACCAAAAGCAAAGTGTCATTCTAAAGCTCAAAATATAATCTTTCAGATGAGCCCAAAAAATCAATTTTCATTTTGGGACCCTTAAGGTACCTTTCGATAGGACGGGTCACAAATGGTAAGCTGTCTTCATATTGATTGTCATGAAGTTTGCCATAGTAACCATAGGCAGTGCTGATATGAAATAATTGCAGTTTCCTGAACAGAACTCTTTTTTTTTTTTGCTCATTTATCCATATTGATCTCCTCAGGAAGTAAGCGATGCTCGTGGTATTCGTAATTGCATCTTAAATAACTTTGAGATGGCTCTTCATCCCGGCATATCAGATGATGAAAAAAAGCGATTGTTACATATTGTCATTGTTGGTGGAGGTCCAACAGGGGTGGAATTTGGTGCTGAATTACATGACTTTGTCAAGCAGGTATGGTAATATTGATTGATGGTCAGAAATGAATTTATTCTCTCAGATGCAGTGATCTCACAATGTCTTATGGCATGCGTATGACTGTACTCTTGAGTTTATAACAATCATCACAAGAAAATTACTCACCCTTAAAACAAAATTGCCATCATATTTCTGTTTTAGACTAATAATAAGATCAAGGTTGATTTCAAATGAATTTCCGCTAGAGCATTAACCATATTATCCCCATTAAAACTACATTAAGAAATTTAGTAGTGGAAATAATCCAAATTCCACCTAAGTGTATTTACAATTCACAATAAAAGTTTGTTTTGCTGAGAAGTTCATTAACATTCTCCTGAACTTTCAGACATGGTAAGGCAATCAACTTAATTTAACACAAGTTATTCAACCTATGTCCTCTATCATTTACAAAACTTTGTTCAAATTTCATTTTCCCTTATATATCATGGTTTTTTTCAAACTTTCAAAGTTTGGTTCATGATACACTTTGTAGTTGATCTTGTTATAATGATTCTTAAGACTTTTGACATTGATTGCCACAGAAATTACTTTAACAAGTCTGAAATTGATCTTTTGGATTTTGAAAATGGAGGCTTTTGATGGCAAACACACACAAACAACAATTGTTTGCAAAAGCCATCTGTTATATTCATTTTTATAAGGGCAAGTCCGTTCTGTGTTTAGCGCTGAAAGGAAATCATTACGCATGACATAAGACACATCTACTGTGTCTTATGTTAAAGTGGAGTAGTGTGAAACCAAATTAAGGAGCAGGGGACCAGCATGGGTAGAAACCCTATCAACATGATATACCTAAGTGGGCCTTACATGAGTTGAATTTGAGCTATATTGACAGTGATGCAAGTTATTTCTATTGAAAATGTCTTATTCAGGAAATGTTGATCTTTATATTAAAAAGTAGGAAAAGATACAATATTCCAGGAAATTTTAGACATTTCAGGAAATGAAAAAATTCAGAGAATTTTCTAAAAATTATGTAAACTAAGAGTACAGTTGAACCAATTACTGACTTCACTCAATTCTCTATTTATAATATTTATATTATCATTGATGTTTTTATTCGAATAAGTAATAGTGGTGTCATCAGCAAACAACAGGAAATCAAGAACATTTGATGTATAAGTGATGTCATTTACATAAAGAATGAACAATAGTGGGCCTAATATGGATCCCTGTGGTACACCACAAACAATTTCTTTCAAGTCAGATTCACAGTCATTATAAAAAACAAATTGAGTTCTATTACTAAGATAGCTTTTGAACCAATCAAGAACTATACCACGAAATCCATAATGCTCCAATTTGTGTAGTAAAATTTTATGATCTATAGTGTCAAACGCTTTTGATAAGTCTAAAAAAATACCAATTGTCAATTCATTTTTTTCTACAGCACTATGTTATGAATTTTATCTACAAATTGAGCAATAGCCATGTAAGTCGAATGTTTGGGACGAAATCCAAATTGTTTTTCATTCAGGATTTTGTGGAGCATGTGGGACTATGGTATGTTAACCCATGCCTACCTGAAACCTACCTGCAAGGTGCACAACAGGGGTTGGTTGTCAGGGCGTCAACAGCCCGGTTTGAGCTAGATTTTCCCTAGAGTCCTGTTGAGATGGTGACGACTGGTTGATTTAGCAAGATCTTCTATCATTTTCTTCGTGGTGAAAGCATCAAAAGGGGCCATCTGCATCCCTTGACCCTCCCCCGCCTGTTACGCTACTGTTAACTTGTCCACATTTTAACCATTTGGGACCCATCTGTGTGCTTACTGAATAGGAAAGGTGATGAATTGGGATTTTGTAGAGTGCATTATAATTCCAAAGCCAATCTGATGGTAATATTTTGTGCCATTACATTCGTTACTTCTTGCAGGATGTATCTCGCCTGTACAAGGCAGAACAAAACATAGTTCAAGTCTCACTAATTGAAGGAAAGCAGATACTTGCGTCATTCACAGAGAGACTTCAAAAGTACGCAGAGAAGAAAATCAGGTCAAGAGAACAGATGGAACTTATACAAGCCAATGTTACAGGTACAGTTCATACTGCTTATTGGGAAACATTAGGAGTAGCAATTGAAAGAAATTTATAATAATAATAATAAATAATGGGATTTATTGAGCACCTTAAGATGAAGAACAGCCTTGTGGCGCTGCACGGAAAAATCTTAAAACTACACAAATTAAATTACTGGCCAGTAGGCCCTATGCAAAATACAACAAATAATAAAGTACAAGTTACATTTATAATAAGTACAAGTTACATTTATAGGCATGTAAAATCGATTCTTGTAAAAAGTTTTCAACAGAAACCACAATCTCATTTAGGATATATGAGAAAGTTTTCTTGCGGTGCATCTACACACCACCTTGGACTGTTGCATAGCTCATTTACGTCATTGTTGTAGTACATTATCAATTCCCAGTTGGAAGAACGAATTTTCTGACCGAGTGATCACTATGTTAACCTATGTTGTATTGTATTTTTTAATAACATCAAATCACATGGTCGTTTATTTAACCAAAGTATGAGCTTATTAAAACACATTTTGTCAACAAATACTGGTCTTAGTTAGAGCAGAAAATTTGTCAAATTTTAGATGCATTAAAAGTTAAAAAACTATACAAATACAACATGGTTTGAGGGGAAGGGAAGTATCGCAAAATATTGTCCCTCTGTGTTGGATGATCAAGACTTCCTCTCTCGGCTGCGCCTCAGAAGGAAGTCCCGATCATCCAACACCTCAAGGGACAGTATTTTGTGATACTTCCCCTCAAATCATGTTGTATTTGTATAATTTGAAACAACTTTTGGCTTAATTAGTCTTCAGCATGCTTTACAAAAATTTCTAACAAAGAGCCTCTTCATAGGCCAACCAAAAATTTATTGGACTGTGTTTTGCAGAGTGTGTAAACAAGAATGCAGAATGCAGGGCTCCATTGTTTGCTAATGCAACCTGACCCCTGATTTTTTTGTACATTTAGCAGGGCTCTATTGTTTGTCATTCAGCATGACAATTTACAACACCATTCTTAAAATAATTTGCCACAAGAAAATATCTGAATGAAAATGTCTCTATTGATTGTAATGCAACCTGACTCTGATTTTTGTGTACATTGTCCAAAACGTTTTGTTTGGTCTGTAGTCTCATACACTCATTGCAAGTTTGAATTCATATGCAATTATTGAGTTTAATTGTTTTTATTGTCAGGATCTGTAAGAAAGAATACAAGTAACAAAACACTGCACAATTTCTATAAATAAGTAATAAAGAATTGCAAACTTTACTCTTACCCCAAACTAATTTTGCAATTTCTGCTTCTTGAAGAAAAGGGTGAAAAACATGTTTAACTAGTATTCAAACCAGTGACCTTTCATTTCCCAAATTAAACCTGTGTCACTCAGAGCAGGCTACCTGCATATAAGCAAAGTCTGATGTATTTGGACTTGATACATTTTTCTAAAGTGAGATTAAATGAGATCTGGTTCTGTTAAGATTATATTGTGTGTCTTCAGAGCCTATGGTGAATAGTACAAAATCAGTATCTACTACATTTGAAGAAGAAAATCCTCTTTATGTGTATCATGATATTGCTTGGATTTTTATTTTGCAGAAGTCCGAGATGATGGTGTGACGCTTGATGATGGCACCATCATGCCATGTGGGCTTGTTGTATGGTCAACTGGGCTGGCCCCAAGGTAAATATAGCTTGTCACCCGGAAGGACTAGTGACACTTTTTCATGTTTGTAGTCATTTTCATTCAGAATTTTTATCATTGGTGTAAATTTTCTACGATGGTGTAAACTGATCATTCTGAATGGGTATTTTCATTCTAAATTTTCAACCTTTATTTCCGGAATCACAGCCTCATTAATTTCAGGGATCACTTTGCCGTAACTTGCGATAATGGTAAGCTTAATAACATAAGAAAATGCTCTGAAAGAGACTGTTTTTTACCTGACGTTATAGTCATGGATGATGTCTCCAGTGCCTGTTATATGGGGAAAATATATGTTTTATTTTCCCTTTTTTGCTTTAGATAAGTGTACCAGAATTTTAATTGAACTTCTTTTCTTTATTATTGGTTTCAGACCTTTTGTCAAAACATTAGATGTACCAAAAAACAAACAAGGCCAAATCCTGACAGACCGTCATCTCCGGGTGAAGATGGATTCCAGTAGCAGCGTCTTTGCTTTAGGGGACTGTGCTGATATTGACGGATATTCATTACCATGCACTGCACAGGTTAGTATTTGTCATGTGTATGCAAGCAAGTTGTATCTTTACAATGGCTGACATATGTTAGGCCAAAGAAAAAAAAAACTCTGTGTCAGCTTCCCACGCACATAGGATTAAAAAATCGAATTTTACCGCATTTCTTTTTTTTTTTAGGTTTTCAGGAGATTTTTTGTTTTTTTTCTTATATCGAGAGATAAAAAAGGAAAAAAAATTGGCCACGAAGCAGTCAAAAAAAAAAATAGTGACCCAAAAACGTTATAAAAAAAAGATTTCCGCGTAGCGCATAGCATTTTCGACTAAAAAAAAAAAGAGTAGCACTTCGGTTTTGGGCCTTGAGACAGAGTTCTTTTTTTTTAAACCTTATTTAACACTTGTCAAAAGATGTAAAACGACCCTAAAAATTTGCCTCCACTATATGATTGGTTCATGAAATAATTCTTTAGGTGACACCGTTCAAACTGAGCACCAGCCTGCTTATCTGCATCCCGCACTCACCCAATTTAGAATCTTGTTTGCTGTAAAGGTGGTTTCAGAGTAGCTGTTGTTGCTGCACACGACGTTGCGGCAGACGACCAAACATTTGTAATTTTGAGTTGTCGTAATATAGCACAACACATTGGCATATTGCCGCAATGGTCTGTCGCAAGAGAAGTTGAATTTATTCCAACTCAAAATATTCTGTCGTTGCGACCATCATCGATATATCGGCTTGTCGTACGGCAAGGTTTGCGCACTTAAATTGTTGACGTCGCGGTGGTCGTACGACAACACGACAGGCAACTCTGAAACCAGCTTTAATCCATGGGACTCGCAAGTTTTTTGGCCTAGTGCTACCCTTGACACTATCACCTAATTAACCATTTCAAAAGCCATTGACCACTGGATGGGATGTTTTGAGTTAGTTCTGGCACTGTAACCACAGACCATCATTAACTTTCATCATTGGGTTTTATAATTTCTATATGCCCGGGGTTACAGGAAAGATGCTATAGAAACTGTACAAATAAGAGCTTATCACCAGTTCATCCCTTAAGTCCTCCCAAATTTACTCTTTCTGATGACTTGTCCGTTTCCAGTCCCTAAAACAATTGGTTCACCTCCCATATGCATAATCAAACTTCTACAGGCACATTTATTCTGAAAATTAAATAAAATAGTGAGCATAACAGTGAAGATAAAGCCCAAACTGCTAAAGGATCACTGTAAGTTATGATAGCTAGGATTATACACTTCTAAATTATGCAAAATGACAGCTATTATAATACTTACCGACTTTCTTTCATTTGGTGAATTGAAGAGAGATACTTATAAGATTGAGTTTTACCTAGGGTAGCAGCACAGTCTGAGACTTGGTCAGTAGTCAGTAAGTGGTCAGTGAAGTGATGATAGTCATAATCCAGTTAACTTAGGGATTTTTAACAATTTCTTTTCATGGTGTGTCTTGGCAGAACTTACAATAATAGTATTATTTATTATTTGTTATTATTTATTATTTGAATTGGTGAGGCACCTTACGGTAGGAAAGCCAAGGCGCAAGATTTCAAAGGGAGCCATCCAAATTATTAAACTCAAGGACTTTGCAGCTCTGAACTGCACATTATGTGGGTCGAAGATGATGCTGTTTCCCACAATATTTTGAAATATTTTCTTTTTAATAAAAACAATTCTATATAATATTAATATCTAAAGTTATCATATTAAAGTTCAGGAAATGCTCTTTCAAACCCATATGTCCTTCACAAACAATATTCAGTTATAACTATACAATCTTCATTGTAACTTTATCAATAATATTCACATGTTCATATTGCTATCACAGGTTGCAGAAAGAGAGGGCAGATATATGGCTAAAACACTAGAGGACCTGTTAAGTAAACCAATCAGTGAAATCGACCCATTCAGACATCAGAATATGGGCATGTTAGCATATGTAGGAGACTATAAAGGCCTCACAGATACGCCAGTTGTAAAAGCACAAGGTAAATAAACAGATCTCATGGGGGAGATATAGTATACAAATATTGACTGTTCACAAGAGAAGTAGTATACAAATACAACATGGTATAGAGGGAAGTAGTGAAAATTACTGATCCCGAGGAGTTGGATGCGTGTGACTATGCTGAGGGAAGTATAGTTACATGCATCCAACACCGAGGGATCAGGAATTTTCAATACTTCACGAAATAAACCATGTTGTATTTGTTGTACTATACCTCATAAATATTTCACCTAATGTGGTGTTAACACATCAAAAAATCACCCAAAAAATGCCCATTCTTCTCAGTCACCCTATAAGTTTCTAACTGATAAGTGATATGATTACAGGGGTGCGATAGTAGGGGTGCGGTAGTTTTTCAATTTTTTTCCCTGCTTGGGCATTACGCGCACTTGGGGGAAGTAGACAAAATACGGTCATGCGCATCAGGTTTAACTGACCAATATTATTTCATGGTTTCCCAACAAATATTTATGAGGTATATAGTAATAAAAACTACCTTGAGCTGATCTTGTTTACCCTCGGCCAATGATAGAACCATTGTTTCAAGATAGTTGATAGGGAATAAAGTTAAGATTTCCTCAGTCAATGTTTGTTTTGTATACTTTAGATTTTGAGGTTAACTCGAAGGCATGGGTTACTAATTTCCCGAAACTAAAGGTCGGGTAAAAATAGAACCAATAGATTCCACAAATATCCAGAATAAGAACATTAAATATCAGTTTTATATGATTTCTTAATACATTTTTTGTTCATTCTTTGTTAAAATTTCAATTTTTGAATAGCATATAGCATCAATTTGTAAATAGCATATAGCATCAGACATTTGAGCTTAAAGTGAAATACTAGCCTATTTTTCCTGAGATAGTAGTACTTTTTTGGGGGAAGTGTAACCATGTTTAGGTCAATTTGTAAATAACATATAGCATCAGACATTTGAACTTAAACTTGTTGGAATGAGCTTAAGGTGAAATACTAGCCTATTTTTCCTGAGATAGTAGTACTTTTTTGGGGTAGTGTAACCATTTTGAGGTCATCCGAATCAGAAAAAACCTTATGTCAGTGTGATTGGTTTGAACAAGGCAATATTTTTTGGACTGGATTCATCTCATTTGTCTATCTTGTCTTCTTCTCTTGCCAGGTTTTCATTCATGGATTGTGTGGAGATCAGCGTATCTTACCCGTCTTGGTAGTTGGCGGCTTCGTATGCAGGTCCCTATAGATTGGACTAAAACACTACTATTTGGCAGGGATATATCTAGATTCTGAACCAACATGAGTGATACAATTTATACGGGTCGACCTGTTATGGTAGTTTGTGCTTTTCCTTTGTTTTTTTTTTTACTTTGAAATATCTGGTCTGTTTTCAGCAGATAAAGAGCATTAACACAGATTATTAGCAAAATAGTGAAATGGGGCTCATGTTTGTGCACTGCATGATTAAGGTTCACCTTTATACTTCATGGTATATGAACTGCATGTCCCATCATAAAATAAAATAGATACACGTTAACGAGTTGGTTTTCATGCAAACCAGCCTAGCAACAAGTATCGGCTCCAAAAACCCTGCGAACGGAAAAACTGAATCCTCACAAATACTGAATTCATACTGGAAACACATCTTTTTGATCACCTCTATTTTGATCAAATGCATTGCCAATGAATTCCTTCCCCAGTGACTATAGCAATTGAATTCACACCCAAAATACAAATGTATTGCTAAGATCACCTCTATTTTGATCAAATGCATTGCCAATTAATTCCTTCCCCAGTGACTTTAGCAATTGAATTCACACCCAAAATACAAATGTATTGCTAATATCACCTCTATTTTGATCAAATGTATTGCCAATTAATTCCTTCCCCAGTGACTTTAGCAATTGAATTCACACCCAAAATACAAATGTATTGCGGTAGCCGATGACGTGAAAATGCAATGAAAGTTCAAGTTTATCTAATTAGTTTTGCATTGACGCAAGTGTCGTTGCGTTTTGATTATTATCGATCTGTCCCTAAACTCCACCAATGTACACATGCGCTCTGTATTTGTGTACATCTAGTATGAACTGTAGCTGCTTAACCCTAAAGCTCCCAAAGGTTACAAAAGGTTACAAGAAGAAATCACCAAAATTGTCACCAAAGTAGGACATGGGATTGGGATGCGAGAGGTCCCTGGTTCAAGCCCCAGTGGAAACCACCAATTTTTTACACTCTTATTTCCGAGGAGGCTGAGAACGAAAAGGGGTAGGTAGGAGGTAAGGGTTAAACTTTAAAGCTGAATTAAGATTAAATGAGATTAAATATGTATATACGTATACAAACAATCAAACAAAATGAAAGAATGATGAATGTAGTAGATTAACTCAACCATGATAGTTAACACTTAAGTGACCAAGGGGGTACCACTGCCTGCAGAATTGTGGAGAAAGTTTCAGAGGCAATAGTTAGCATAATGGACCAAGTAATAACATGGGGTAATAAAGCATCCAAACAAGAGGATTTTTATAATTTAAGTGGATTTCCAAATGTTGTTGGAGCCGTGGACTGTACCCATGTTTGGCTTGATGGCAGCCCCCTTGGAGACACTGAATATGCATTTGTAAACAGGAAAGGCTACCACAGGCCACATCATCAATGTTCAATATATTGTGGATGCAAACTTTAACACTTAAGGGACCAAGCATTATCTCTGTCCCATGAAATTGCACACAACACTGAACAACAGTTATTGTAAAATGGATGAAGTGTATCAACATATGTTGTTCAAGAGGTTGAAATCATGAGTAGGTCACCAAATACTATATATGCTACGTTTTGCTTCATGCTTGCTTGCTTTCACTGATTTGATCAAAAACGAGTGAGATTGGACTGTGATCAGAATCCTCTCAAAAAGCAAATAGTGTATTTGTACATTTATGTGCTAATTCCATATTTGGAAATCATCCTTACTGGTAATGAGAAGGATTGGAAAAGTAATCTCAAAATCAGCACAACTTGACTTGCAATCAGTTTTCCCTCTAAATTATCCAGATAAGCATGGCATGAAATAGCATTTTTCTCTCATATTTTCAAAACCTTTTGGCACCAATTTTCCAAACTCCTGCGCTAACGGTGCATCACAGCCTTACAATGCATTCATTATCAGTTTTGTTTTTGTTAGTCATTCCTGAAATTGGCTAACCTTGAGGGACAGATATGATGAATTTATCTCAAAGTCTTTTTGCAGAAATTCATGAATGAGTCCATTTCTATCTTGAAAATATGATTGATAAAATCAAAATGATGCTTGCTTTTCTAAAATGATTGGTGGACACTCGCCTTGATTACTGAGTACTTTAAATGTTGTCTTTGATGAATTATCCCAGTTTGTCTTTTGTGTCA
>JXSR01S036291.1:70522-84904 GCA_000969725.1 Ophiothrix spiculata | reverse complement strand
AATCAACAAGTGAAGTTGTTCAATGCCAGAAGAGGCGGTGAGCCTTGCCAGCTCCGAATACGGCAGTGGGAGGAAGCAAAAGACAACACATGGATAGGCCACAAAAGATCTAACACCGTAGATGATCCTATCCACTGCCAACTACTGGAAGTTCTTAAGATCACATATCAAACAGGCAAAGGGATCCATGTTGTGCCAATATTGTTTCCCTTCTGACACAGTCAAAGGCATGGACATTTTAAGTGACCCGGTGGTACGAAAGGACCCTAGCAAAATTAGAGTACAGTTTAGGTGTACTAAAAATGTACTCATATCAGAAAAAGCACTTTTCTAGTACATTTATGTACTTTTTTTCTGCAAATGGTTACTATAAATGTACTAAATTTGTACAATTTTTGAACTTAGCTTTTTCAATATGAAAATGAACTTAAAATGTACTATTTTTTAACTTGGTTTTTATTTCATTTGTAAAAAAGTACTATAAGTGTACTATTTTTAAACTTAGAAATATTTCAAAATTGAAAAATGTACTTAAAATGTACTATTTTTGAACTTAGTATTTATTTCGCTTTTATCGATGTATTAAAAGTGTACTATTTTTAAACTTAGAATATGTCGGGATGGAAAACATTAATGGGACTTGTGAGAACAGAGATTAGAGGAAGCCTGGTTCGTATTCAATTTAGTATCTTATCTTGCATCACCTAAAGTTGATATCGAACTTGTAGAGGGGCTAATATGCAATAAGGAGAAAGGAATACAACGAGGTGTGGAGGACATGTGTAAGGCTCCGTGTGAGATTATCTGCACAACAAAACCTAAGGTAAACTTTATTTACATGCATTGTTCCACTAATATTGATTAGGCTAAACAATAATTTATGGGATATAAACAGAAATCCAGAATACAGGGCCCCATTGTTTGTAAATTCAACCCCTACATGGATTTTTGTTCAAATATTTATGTTGTTTTTAAGGTGGTCTAGCACAGAAACGGTGTTGGACACTAGTGACCTGATATCAGCCGTGTTGGACACAATTTAAAACTATCTATCCCTTTAGCGTACTTTTTGGCGTACTGTATCTCACAGTGCATCATTTTTATATTCACACATAAGACCATGCATGTTACTCCTGACGGCACAGGACTCTAAGCGCACAGGGCATAAGGTATTAGAAATACAATATTTTTCCTTAATGCAATACTATAAAGTGTTAAAAATGAAGCGTCCTTTGTCACCCATGACTTTTGATTTTTTTGGCTTATTAGGATTGTTTTTGGTAGATGAATAAATACCCTCCAAACGATTTGGCTCAAAGATGCTTACTTTTTCTGTTATGGCCATTTGTTGATTTAAATTCGGGATCCCAAATTTAATTCCGCATGTCTTAGTATAGGATGTGGTTTTTATCCATTTTTTGGTCACAAAACAATTATTTTCACAAAATACACTTGAAAACGCCTTTGTACAGTTACCTTCCTCCATTCTATGCTGTTTTTACTCAAAACAATTTTTGATAAAAATCTTATAGTTTTGCTTTAATTTTGGTTAATACACTAGCGGTCTAAAGTATTTCCGCACAAACATTTGAAAAAGCAGAATGAACTTCAACACAGTTTTCTTGTTTTCTTGTGTGAGCTAGAACAGAGGGAACTTTTCCCGGAACTACAATGTCTCTTACGTCACATTTCCAATAGCTTGGACCTGCCACAAAATGGTAAATAACTGAAGAAATGTAGCATTGAGCTGCAGGGGCAAAACATCTTTTTCAAGGGTTTTTCTTTCTAGACTTAAAAATTTAGTACCATTTCATTCTTGCCTTACAGCTTCTGAAAGTGAACTAGTGACAAAGATTGGATATTTTTACTCTTGACTTTCCAAAGTAATAGATGAAGAAACGAGTGATGAAGATGACCAAGCTGATGTTATAGCAAAGCAACGGGTATGTAATGTTTGCTTTATTAATACCGTAAACCGGGGTTACTTTGGCCCACTTTTTTCACATTTGATTTTTTTTTAATGTAATGGAAGGTACTTTTTTTTAATTAGTTATTTATTATCATAGCACTCAACTTGGGCTTTCATACAAATTTTTTTCTTTTGAAAAAAAAATTATGTGAAAGTACTTTTTTTTATTGAAATGTTGGGTGGGCAAAGTAACCCTCCGATGTCAAAAACCTACTGTAATGATGGGATATGGCAAAATAACTCTCAAGCTGGGGTTCCACATGCCCTTTTTTTAAGTATTTTAAAAACATAATTGAACATTTCTACCTAACTTTTACAGCAATGAGGGGCTCAAAATGCAAATTTGCGTATAGCCCGACAACTATGTGATTTCATTGCCAGAAAAGGGCACAGTTGGCAAGTTCGGCACTTCCTATGACTTTTTCTTGTCATATATGATAACAACAATATCTCTGGTTTAATTACAGAGCTACCTAGGGAAGTTGAAAGTTGTCCCCAGTGTTTTATGCTTATTATGGGTGGGCCAAAGTAACCCCATTTTTCGGAATTTTTGTAGAAAATTCTGCCTTGTGTCTGCAAAGGAAAAGCAAATAAAAAATAACCAACTAATATTTTATCACAGATAAATTGACTATACAATTAACCCATAACACTTCCATGAATGCGCACATTCTGGGTAAGGCAATCACAATTTTTTTTTTGCGTTCACCTAGGGGGCACGAACCCAAATTTAGTGTAAACTTGACACGGCGGATTGTCAAGATGTGTCCTATCTAGAAGTGTTCTATGGACCTAAAGCAACATCCCTAGGTAGGACACATAAATCAATCAGCTGCACGGGGGTAGAAATCCAAGATGGCCGCCAACATTTTATATTTTCATTATAATGGCATAAAAGTATCTTATAAAACACTTTGTGTTCAAAATTATTATTTGGAAACGACTTCTGGAGCTATGACAAACACATTTGACTCCAAATTATGTCATATGCATATTTCAAATTCAAAATGGCCGCCAAGATGGCCGCCAAAGTAGCTGATTTTCTTTAAAATTGACCAAAACAGCTTTTAAAGTGCCTGATATCATAAATAATCAACAGGAAATAACAATAAGGGTTACAACAAGATCATTCATTGGCTACCTAATTATGTTGTTAACCTGTATAAAATTCAAAATGGCGCCCGTTCTGAGATTCAAAATGGCCGCCAAAATGTGTTTTTATGCGCAAAAATGGGTTAGAGGCACTTCAAAACAGTATCAAAAACACCAAATGTTCAAAATATTCGATGGAAAATGTCTTTTCGGGTAACAATAGTAGCATTCCTTCTGAAATAAGGGTGTTAGCATGTTTCAAATCTGATATTGAGTCTGTTTAGAGATCAAAAATGGCCTCAAAAATGTGCTTTTATGTGTAAATAAGGTTATAGGCAAAATAATCAATGGAAAATGGCTTTGTAAGTAAAATATAGGAGCATATTTTGCCAAATAAGGGTGTTAGCATGTTTTGCATTCAATAAAGAGCCTGTACTGATAATTTTATGCCCAAAAATGGGTTAAAGTGACTTTAAAACTATATCAAAACACCAAATGTTCAAAGTATCTGATGGAAATGGCTTTTAGGATAACAATAAGAATATTTCTGCTCAAATAAGGGTTTTACCATGTTCCATATCCAATATAGAGCCTTAACTGAGATTCAAAATGGCCGTTGAAATACGATTTTAGGCTCAAAACTCAGTTAAGATGACTTTGAAACGGTATCGAAAACATCAAATGTACAAAATAATAGATGGTAAATGACTTTAATGGTAACGATGTGAACATTTCTTCCTATGTAATGCTGTTTGCATGCTTAAAATCTATGATGGAGTCTATACTGTGAATCAAAGTGGTCGCCAAAATACAATTTTATACAAGAAACTGGATATAAACGACTTTGTTACATTACAATATTGGATTATCACGTGCTGACAACCTTTGGGTATAAATACTCCAATAGTTACCCACAAAGCCAGTTTCTTTTGATTCTTTTGAAAATTTGATGTTTGATTGTTTCAAAGTCACTTTAACTCGTTTTTAAGCATAAAATCGTATTTTGGTGGCCAGAATAGGCACCATATTAGATTTGAAACATGCTTACATCCTTTTTTAGAAGAAATGCTACTATTGTTACCCTCAAAGCCATTTTCCATCGAATATTTTGAACATTTGGTGTTTTTGATACTGTTTTGAAGTGTCTCTAACCTATTTTTGCACATGAAAATGCAGCGGTCATTTTGGATCTCTAACCAAGCTCCATGTTGAATTTAAAGCATGCTAACACCCTTATTTGGAAAGAAATGATCTTATTTTTACCCTCAAAGCCATTTCCATTGGATATTTTGAACATTTGGTGTGTCTGATACTGGTTTTTTTAAAGTGCCTCCGTTTTTGATACTGTTTTGAAGTGTCTCTAACCCATTTTTGCAAAATGCAAAGGCCATTTTGGATCTCTTAACAAGCTCCATGTTGAATTTAAAGTATGCTTACACCCTTTTTTGGAAAGAAATTATCTTTATTTTTACCCTCAAAGCCATTTTCAATCGCTATATTTGAACATTTGGTGTTTTTGATACAGATTAAAAACATCTTTAACCCATTTTTTTGCATAAAATCGTATTTTGGCAGCCATTTTGGATCTCTAAACAGGCTCCATATCGGATTTGAAACATGCTGACACCCTTATAAAAGAAGGAATGCTAACCTCAAAGCCATTCCCCGTCGAATATTTTGAACATTTGTTGTTTTTGATACTGTTTTGAAGTGCCTCTAACCCATTTCTGCGCATAAAAAGACATTTTGGAGGCCATTTTGAATCTCAGAACAGGCGCCATTTTAATTTTGATACAAGCTTACAATATAATTAGGTAGCCAATGAATGATCTTGTTGTAACCCTTATTGTTATTTCCTGTTGATTATTTATGATATCAGACAGTTTAAAGGCTGTTTTGGTTGATTTTAATGAAAATCGGTTATTTTAGGCGGCCAAAATGGCCGCCATCTTGAATTTGAAATATGCGTATGACATAACTGGGAGTCAAATGTATTTGTTATAGCTCTAGAAGCAATTTCCCAATAATAATTTTGAACATAAAGTGTTTTACAAGATACTTTTATGCCATTATAATGAAAATATAGTATTTTGGCGGGAATTTTGGCGGCCATCTTGGATTTCTACCCCTGTGCAGCTGATCGATTTATGTGTCCTACCTAGGGATGTTGCTTTAGGTCCATAGAACACTTTTAGATAAGGCACATCTTGACAATCCGCCGTGTCAGGTATACCCGCCGTGTCAGGTATACCCCCCTACCCACCATGTTGAAAAATAAAAAAATCCTGTAGGGCAGGGTGTTTTGTTTTTATCCTAAATACATACAGCATTATATAGCAGAGGTATTGGTTGTTTTAATCATCCCAAATAAGAAATTATCACCTAAAAACTTTTCTCACAATTTGATGACAAATCTTCTTTTTTTTTTGTGTGGGTGGGCCAAAGTTACCCTACCCCTTAAGGGTCAAAGTAACCCAGGTTTACGGTACCTTTTGCTTATACTATTTAGCCAGTCACACTATTAGGGTTTACAAGCAGACCCTTTACTCCAGGCAGTCTAATTCCATGTGTAATATAAATAATCTTGATGAATTCCTTGATACTATTTCTTGTATATAATATCCCAAAGCTTAGTGAAGATTCTGTATAAGATTCATCAGGATTGTTCATAATAAGCATAATAAAGTTCAATTCTGATACATAATTCGCGACGCTCTCTCAAATTGTGGCTATCCCAATTGGAAAATCAACAAAGCTAAAGACCAGAAGCAAACACCTAAGACCAAAGTGCAAACATCAGGAACTAATAGGGAAAAAAGTAAAGGTCTTGTGGTTGTTCCGTATATTGAGGGCACCAGCGAACGATTGTCAAGAGTCTTTAAGAAACATGGGTTTTCCACGGCCATGAAATCATATGTCACTCTACGCAGTATGTTAGTTCACCCAAAGGACAAACGAGATCTTATGCAATCTGCGGAGGCCGTGTATGAAATTAAATGCAAAACTTGTGGCATGTCATACGTTGGAGAGACGGGACGTCTCTTCGAGACTAGATTTAAAGAACATAAATCTGAATCTGACAAAGCGAGCAAAACCCATTTTACCAGAGCTCAAAGACAAACCTCACAATCGGAAATGTACAAATCTGCAGTCGCTGAACATGTTGCTCAAACGAACCATGTTATTGACTGGGATGGAGTAAAATTAATAGACCTTGAAGCAGACAAGACCACGAGATGGCTGAAAGAATCGATATGGATAAGGCACCGGGGGACAAAAGCATTGAACAAGGATGAGGGGTCATACAAACCAAATCATCAGGCAACCTTCAGAGTTGATGACGTCACAGAAGTCGTCAAAGGTTGCCAGTCAGTAATCACACACCACTATCAGTCTATGAGTGACAAAGACTTCTGAGAGAAGTCGAAATATTTCAGTAAGTGCTTTTCACTTCTATCTTGGATTTGCTACCAGAATTGAACTTTATTATGCTTAGTGAAGATTGTAAACAGTCTCTTGATCAGCCAATATCTAAAGCCGAACTTTACAATACTCTTGTTTCTATGCATAAGAATAAGGCTCCCGGGTTTGAGTGGATACCGAGTGAGTTCTATATTGTATTTTGGCCTGAAATTTCGTTAAATTCTTTTAATCTAAGATATGAATGTTGTCAATCATCCGGGATGTGAAAAATAGCATTGAGGAAACAACCTAAGACTCAAACTGAAAATGGTCTGTTAATTATCGCTATGAATTTACAAAAATGCTACGCGCGAATTAGAAATGTGTTGACATTCCCTTAAAAATATCAAATTCACATCTTAATAAAATTTGCAATGAACAAAAGAAAAAAGGAGGTCATTGAGTATTTGAATCTATTGAATTTTTTATTGCAACTTTTGGAATGCATGCAAATTAGGCCTGGCAAAGGCATATTACATGTTTTTGTTAGTTTATAATTATAATTACCAAACACATAGAGTAATATCATCGGGTACAACTTATTTTATTTCAGGTCTGTTAATATACCGCTATCTAAACGAAAACGTCCATTGCCCGGACCGTCACCATCCACACCATCCAGATCACCATCGCGAACACCGCGCTCATCACCATCCAAACCAGCGATAGGCATGTAAAAGGAGGATCTACAGATGAAGCGGGAGCGACACAATTTAAAGATTGAAATATTGAAATTGGAACGAGAGGCAGCAGAGTTGAAATTATCTTAAATTAAACTGAATATGTTTATTGGAAGGACATCAAACACAACAGGCAGCCGGTGATGATAGGCCATGTTCCATCAGGACATGCCCACCAGTACTACGGAGACTACACAAGAATCCATGATATTGTTGCCAACAGGGAATCACTCGCAATAAGAGAACACCAGGATGTATACTACGAGTACAAGTACACCCTAAAGCATATCGATCGCAGGATTGGGATGTCCATGTTTTATAACTGTGTTGATCCAGATTGTGGCCCATGCGTATCACGTCTTCCGATTACAAACCAACGTGGCCTTCAGATAGTCAAAGATATCCCCACACCTATATATTCACCAGATTCGGCACTGCAAGAGGAACAGTTTGCCACATATATGTGTACCGCCGCGGCAAAAGGGTCCAGTTGTCGGCTTGTACATGTTGCTCCTTGTAGCATATCTAATGTATGGTATTTGTATACATCAGATATGCTACAATGAGCAACATGTAGTACACATATATAGAGGCCAAAAACATGCCGCGTGTACCACCGTGTACAAATATGGCCTCAGTACAGAGGAAACAACTGGGAAGATGTGAGCAGGGCTGTAGGTACGTATATGCAACGCAAACGGACCAGGACAACCAGATAAAAAAATTCACCCACAAGATCGTGGTGGAGCCGCTCATCAAGGTAGAGGTGGCCGACAAGGCCCTGGCGGAGCCACTTATCGTGGCAGGGGTAACCCACAAGGTCCTAGCAGAGATGCTTGTCGTGGCAGAGGTAACCACCGAGGTTGGGGTCGAGGCCCTCGTCGTGGGATAGGTAATGAATCAATTTAATGAACAGCAAGAGCAACAATAAACTGTTTGGTCTGGGGTTGTTTATGTTTCCCTCAGTGGCGTAGCCAGTACGGGGCAAAAGGGGAGTCTGCCCCCCCCCCCCCCCCCATCAAAAAATATCGAACGGGAAATCGGGACAGTAAGCGGGAAAAATCAGGAAGGACAAGGAATATGATAGAGCAGCTGAACCTTGGGAAAAGCACAAAATCGTGTCAAGAGATTCGTTTAACTGTACAGACATGACACAGTGATAACAATAGTATACAAATATATACTGACTTGAAGATCTCTGGTTAAAACTATGGGCCTAGAGATCTGAAAAATGTCAGTATATATTTGTTTTATAAACTGTATTAATACATTTTAAAATAATGTAATTTTTTTCTTGCCCAATAACCTAATTTATTAATCTTATTAAAAAAAATGCACTAACAAAATGCTATAACAATGAATGCAAGCAATAGGTTAATTGGCTTGCGTGTCTAAGTTTGTTACGCGTGTAAGTCCGTGCATGAAAGTGACGTGTCTATAAATTGCGCAGAAAACCCGTAAATAGTCTTTTAAAACCTGTAAATTGTCTTTTTGAAACCCATAAATAGTCTTTTCAAAAGAACTATTTACGGGTTTTTCTCAAGATGGTTGAAACTATTTAAAATAATGTCATAGGGTTTCAACACGCTTAAATTTGTTAATACAGTATATAATAATGATTAACTTGAATGCTATACCTATCTCATGTGTTATTTCAAATTCATCATATTTTATCTCTACAGACCAACATCGAAAATCTTAAAGGTATTTTAGCGAAGAGCCAAGGGCAGGTAGCAAGACTATCCATGATTTACCAAGCGATTTTTGATTTGTATGATGCACTGACAACCACTAAAGATGATGATGGTGATAACACGCACTGTCACAGGATACAACAGCCACAGCTATACCGTCAGAGTTTTGGGGATCTCAACCAACAGTACTACCTGATGGCAATTAACCCCAATAGTGTAGTAAACATGACAATGATGAAGCATGCAATTGCTACTGTGGAATTGTGCATCAAGCACAAAATTGCCCTAACTCAACCATGTAGCGCAGATAACACAACAGAACAAGAGCCAACTGCTACAACGCCATATAATACAAATGATGATGTATTTGGTGACATAGTAACAAAATCACCAAATAATGTAATTGACATTTTGTGTAGTGCTGATACCACTGAAGAGCTACAATGTTACCTGATAGCTGGACGGCATATGGTTCCTCCAGCAAAATCTGCAACTGGAAACACCACTTTAAGGGCAGTTCAGTTTGTCAATGAAATGGCAAAATTGGGACTTGCATACCCTGTCAAATCTAGTGGGACCAAGGCCTTCAAGAAAATACTGTATGGGGAATTGACTGAATCTGCCAAGAACATTGTGAAACAGCTAGGATTAACCCCGAGCAATATTAGAAGAAGAGGGGAAAATCTCCTAAAAAGAGACATCAGAATGAAGAAGCAGGACCATCCAAGATGATTAAACCTCTTTCAAAGTAGGTTCCTACTAGTTCCAAATAGTATAGCAAATAGAAAAGCTTCCAACTTAAATACAGCTGGCTATTGCAGAAATTTGTGTGGTTTAACATTCACACCAGTATTCAAAAGTATCTCAAATTGGCAAAAGTGTATCAAATTGAAAATCATCTCATAATGTATCTCGTTTTGCTTATTGTTTTTGAAGCAATATGAGATACATTATGAGATGAATTTCAATTTGAGACACTTTTGCCACTTTGAGATACTTTTGAATACTGGTGTCAGTACCCCTAGTACAAATTTTGCAGAGGTGGCAGAGAAGGCCAACGTTCAATCACAAAGAATGATTGGCAACTTGAAATACTACATTTAAAAAAAAAATATTTTGGACGTTTTGGAAAGTGAGGAAGAATTGGATGCTGTAACATGTTAAGCAATTACAACAATTTCACTAAATCTTACTTCGCAATAGGAGAAGAAAATAATTTTGTTTGAGACTATACACAATGTGAAAGGCCAGTCTAAAAGACACCAGTTTAAGAAAAAAATATCAGTTCACTAGATTTCCTATGATGAACCTACATGTATACACTGTAAACATGATACAAAATAAAAGCTAGCATTGACTTGCACGAAAAAGGCCTCCCAAGGCCAGGAAAAAGCTTGTGTGGTCAGTAATTGCTTACATTCATATTAAAAAAGTTGACCTTTTGCTTACGATACGTAGCAATTACTTACATTTTAGTTAGATCTTATATGCGGAGCTTATATCACTGCGATACATTCAATTTTTCGGCTCGTTGTGCTGTGTAAGAAAATACACTGTAGTATAGAGCTGCTTTATTATTATAGATTATACAAATCATGCTGTTTGGGAAAAACTACAACAAAATTATAAAAAAAAGTGGGTGACTTGTATTTTTCGTATCTGAAAACTACCACACAGTAGAAAAAGCAACTTTAACTTCATGTAACTAAATGCTAGTCTAGCTATTGTTTGCATGGTTTTACTTGTCTGGGTTGATCGACAAGATAAAGGTATCTGTCCAAGCAAAAAGTTGCGAAGCAATTGCAAAGGCTAAATCTTTTATTCTAGTCTATCTATTGCTTTTTCTTAACGTCTTTTGCTTATAAGAAACATGCAATTATTATGAATTCGGCCTAATATGTAATTAAAATCTGGGATCAAGCTCCTCAGAGCTAATTCTATTATGGCTGCAAGATCTAATTTTGTTTGTATTGATTAATTTTTATTTCAGTGGTTACAATGGATGCTGATACCAATGCAATTAAGTTATCTGCTATTGAACTCGCCTACTTTTGGCAAAAGTAGGCGAGATGCCAAACAAGCACAGGAAATATGACAATGGGCATCTCCATCAGTACACGGACATGACAACTTAACAGCTATGTATTGAACTTTTGAACTTAACCAATGTGCACGGACTTACCCAACAAGGCGTAACGGAAATATGACAATGGGCATCTCCATCAGTACACGGACATGACAACTTAAAGCAGTTATATATTGAACTTTTGAACTTGACCAATGTGTATGGACTTACCCAACAAGGCATAACACATATTTGCCAAATTATGCAGCGAATGATGAGCAAATTGGCCACTGCAGACAACATTCTAACTTCATATAAGCAAATTCACAATTTCTACATCTGTCGATGGTACACATAGAGAGGCTCATTGCATGTCCTCAAGAATGCCAATTATTCAACAGTAACGCACACTGATGTATTAAACCAGGTTGCATCGACAGTACACAAGGAGGTAAAGTGTACCATTACGTGCCAATAATCCCGAGACTGAGATCACACTTTGCAGACCAATAGCTCTCGAGAGTTCTTCAAAGCCATCTTATTCCAAACGGAGAACCATTGTAGATACGCGATATTTACCAATCTCCTGCATGGGAGGAACTTTACAAGAAGGATGGGAATGCGGTATTTCGAGTACAGTAGCCTACTAGAATTGTACTCGGTTATTTCCAGGATGCTATACCCCTTCCTTGAGATTATAAAAACAAAGTCAAAAGCAAATGTTATCAAATTATAATAAGGTTTGTGACAAAATTGAAATTTTCAGGAACACAGGTGATGATGTCTCTACTATCCAGATGGATGACTGGAACGACCTTGATTTTTAAAGGAGACTCAAAAAATATCACGTTAGAATTTAGTTGCAATGGGTTCCAGCCATTTCATCATAACATAATGGACCCATTATATTCCATAGAACACCAAGGTTCAGTTATTTGTTTTTTTGTTTTCAAAGCAGTGGCAAGAAATCAGAAACGCAACAACAAAGAAAAAAATGCTCTTCGAACACACATATCCAGAAGTCAAAGGAGGTCAAGCAGTGAAAGGAAAAGAGAGTAAAAGTAAAGTAATTCTGGGGATAGAAGAAATTTAGAGGTACCAATTTTAGTCAATTGTCAATCATTACTACATTAAATTAGCCTATGAAATGTTTCCTAAAATCTCCTGAAAGCAACACTGGCTGCTTGTTTGTCCATTGGTTGTGTTCAGTACCCACTTTTATAAATGCATATAAATGCCATCATACGATTTGTACCGGAGCACCAATTGGATGCTTAATCTTGGAGCACAGTCCATCATGTCACGGGACAGATTTTTGTCCATCTTGAGTTTTTTGCATTGTGCGGACAATGATCAGATGCCAGGGCGCAACCATCAGAACTACGGCAGACTTTACATGGTCTGTAATGTTCTGGGCCTTTTTGTTGAAAGCTGGCAGAGGGCATACGACCTGGAACGAGAAGTGTTGTGGCCTTAGATGAAGAATGAAGAAAAACATGAAGAATTACAATCCACAGAAGCCCCATAAATGGAGACTTACAGTGTGGTCTTTTGCTTAATCCACTGTACACGGGCAAAACTGTACATCCTAGAACCAAATGGCATGAAAATAGAGGGATTGTCCATTGGACAACATGGGACGCGGCTGAGAAAGCTTGACTTCTAAACAAAGAACACCATTTGTATATGGAAAATTATTTCTCGTCATTAACTTTATTTGAAGACTTTGCTGCATATGGTGCCCAGACAGGTGCATGTGGCACCCTTTGCAGAAACCGTGCAAGAACACCCCAAACCATCAAGGATGCAAAAATGAAGAAGGGCAATCCCCCATTTTTTACCACAAATGGAAACTTTGTCAGTTTGTTTGTTTCATGGATGGATCGCTCTTCAGATAATTTGATCACGAAAATACACAATAACAAAACGTTCACTAAACGTACTCAAGGTAGCAAAGACTCGCCCCCGGATGGCAAGAACGTATTAAGTCTATGGCAATTGAGGCGTACACCACCTACATGCGGGGCATGGACTTGGCTGACTAGGCTATGTGGTATAGCCTGCACACACACCGGTCACGTCAAGTGGTGGAAGAAGCTCCTTTTTTCACTATTGGAAGTGACTTTCACCAACGCACTGGCGATATATCGCCGCCTGCACCCAAACATGCGCACAGACAGAAAACAGCTGATATTAGATTTCATGACCAACTAACTGCTGGATATAGACATGGAAGAGTGAATACCCCAATTGCACCACCACATTTTCAGGCATCCTAATAATAAAACCCTGTAGGTGCCCAGCGTAGGCCCCATCAGCAGGTATACTTATAACATGTTAATTTAAATTGTGATGTTTGACAAGGAAATTGAATTATACAAATTATGATATGTTTAAACTAACAGATATGTCATTCAGTAACTCACACACAAAACCAACTAACAGAGTATACCTATTGAAACATCAAACTTAAATATGATATGCATTGATAAATGTCATCTTTTATTGTATTGCAGCAGCCGCATAAAACACATAGATTTGGAAAGCAATTCCCTCAGTTGTTACATGCTGTCAAATGATATATTACCTACCAGATAGTCTAAAGACACTCATAACAGATAAGTTTGAGTATAAGTTGCTTTCTATGACATGATGTTGTTTAACTGCAGCATATTTAGGAAGAGACATACAATGTCAAATTTCTTGTCTGCAGACTAGGTACAATATCTGCTGAGTTATTTGAAGACTTTTGGCCTACCTCAACACAGGCTTGTTGACATCCAGACATCAGATGCAGAACCTGGAGTGGGGACAAGCGAGAGAATGATCCATAACCTGTCAGCTGATGAGCAAACGCTTCTTATTTCACTTTTTCTTTCGATTATCAAGCAGTACCCAGTGTTGATAGAAAAAAAGTCAGTTGCCAAGCCTAAAGACAAAGGAGACCATGGCCGTATGAAAATAAGGACAAGAAGCAGGTCCTCAAAATGATATCTAACTGTAACAGGGAATCACTAGTCAAGAAAAAGATTGATGTGAATCAAACCGGAAACAAAAAACAGGAATTATATAATATTCTTCTTGGAGACGAGAATCCTACCATCACAAAGATGCCAACATCGATGTCTGCGGGCTTTCAGGCCACACCATCTACAAGCAGTGCCAGTTCCAAAATGCAGGTTTGTATGTATTTTAATGTAACATTTACAGAGCTTTAGGCCTTAACAAACGTTTTCAAAGTTACTTTCTAAAAATTTAAACATGCTTTCCTGAGGTTGGGCAAAATATTCTAATACCTTTGCTTTAATGTGATGGTTAAATAATTGGAATTAGTAAAAAAATGTGAATAAAATATTTGCTTCAACTAACTCAAGTTGCTTCATGAAATTTAATTTCTCTCTAAATTACTTCCAGGCATGG
>JXSR01S036291.1:47170-70432 GCA_000969725.1 Ophiothrix spiculata | reverse complement strand
TGGGGGGACACTTAATATTGTGTGGGGTGACACACAAAATCATGGGGGGGGGGAACGTGTCCCCCTGTCCCCCCATGAAATGACGCCCATGCTTCCAGATTGGTGAATGGCAGGTTATAAATAATATAGAAAAGTCTTGTTGCAAAATGTAATGTAATCTAATTTTTGATAGGTTCCAATCACACTGTTCTACTTATGTATGTTTTGTGACCCTGTCCTTTTCTTTTAAAGGAGAAAGCGGCGAGCAACTTGGTCAGATAATGATTCAGGATCAGAGGATGAAACTCAACAAATTACACAAAGTCCTACAACTACAAGGCATACTCAACGCACAGCAAATGAAGCCCATGCCAAACGCACAGCAAATGCACTTGCCCCACCTGCACCAACATTTCCAACATCAGTTACACCATAAACAGCAAATGCACTTGCCCCATCTGCACCAACATTTCCAGCATCAGTTACACTACTTAACACACATTATCAACCAGTCTATTTGTTCAGGCATTGTCCCTGATGTTTTCAAAACAGCCAATGTCACTCCCCTTTTCAAAAAGAAAGATAATGCGGAAGTCGGTAACTACAGGCCAGTCAATGTTAGGTGTGCAGTTTCCAAGAAAGCAGTGTTTATTCAACTCGAGGAATTTCGGGTTCACAATAATCTGTTTTATGAAAATCAGTCTGGTTTCCAAACCACCTATTCCACTGACTCCTGCCTCATTCATCTTTTTGATCACATTAAAACACAATCATCACGAGGTCTTTTTACAGGTATGATCAATTGATCAAAATACCGTTAATCATACTATCCTCTGCGACAAACTTAAACTCATGGGACTGGAGTTGGTTGAATGGTTTCGGTTTTATCTCTCCAACAGATACCAGGTTGTGGCGTCCCTCAGGGCAGTATCCTGGGGCCGTTGCTGTTCCTATGCTATGTGAACGATATGATTATCAGTATTGATCCTGACTGTAAATTAATGCTTTACGCTGATGACAGTGCAACTTTGTTCTCTCATAGTAATCCCAACATGATTTCTGATAAACTAGGTAAGGTGCTTCAGGGCTAGAATTTCGGCGCGAGTCCGTGAGTCGACTCGCGTAGAGACTCGCGCAAAATTACTACAGCGCGAATCCACATGGACTCGCGCAAAAAAATCATGTCAAAAACGTGGCCTAGCCTAGGGCTAAAACATGGCCTACACTAGGGCTAGGCCACGCTTTTAGCACATCATCAGCTGATCAAAAACGTGGCCTACACTAGGGCTAGGCCACGCTTTTAGCACATCATCAGCTGATTAAAAACGTGGCCTAGACTAGGGCTAGGCCACGCTTTTAGTGCATCATCAGCTGATCAAAAACGTGGCCTAGCCCAACTAGGGCTAGGCCACGCTTTTAGTGCCTCAGCTGATTAAAAACGTGGCCTAGCCAAGGGCTAGGCCACGCTTTTAGTGCATCATCAGCTGATCGAAAACGTGGCCTAGCCCAGCTAGGGCTGGGCCACGCTTTTATCTTTCACTTTGCTAAACATTTAGGTTCATCAGCAAAGACAGGTGATTTTACTGATACGATATTTTGCCGATAGAGTGTAATATCGGCCCGATACGATGGCCGATAAGATACATTGGTTCAAGCTTAATTGTGGTGTAACATGTATGCAGTACCATTTATTAACAGCAAACTGAAAATACTATACAATTTATTACCATGATATACCTCAATATAATTTAATAATAAAACACCTGACCAATACTACATGTATGGTGAGGAATTGGTAAAATTTTGGACTCTCGCAAAATTCTGCTACGCGAGTCATTTTGCGAGAGTCCATGGACTCGCGCAAAATTCTTCAGCGAGAGTCCACTTGGACTCGCGCCGTGCTTTGCGAAATTCTACCCCTGTGCTTGTGTTGTGCAATGAATGGCTTGTTGACAATACGCTTTCTCTACCCCTCGGTAAGACGGAGTGTATGATCTTTGGTTCCAAGCGAAAAATAAAATCTGCCAAGAATTTCAAGGTTGATTGTATGGGAAAAACACTCAGAGGACAAGATAGTAGGTAGTTAATGGGCCACCAAGTGGCTCATCAGCAAGGAAATGCGATTCATTCCTGCGACCTTATATCAATATTTTCTATAGAAAGTAAGTATGTCTTTTCTCTGCCATTAAAGGAACCTGAATAACGAAGCATAGCCCATTTTCCGGTGCAAGGTTGAACGTGATTTTTTTGAACACAAATATTGCTTTTTTTCTTACATCCCTTGTATTTTATCACAACATAATGGGTCATTTTGATTGCAATCAATGATATAACTTCGGTCTCATTTGACCAAAAATTTTAAACACCATATATGTAGATGATTTTTATATGTTTGTAAAGATTTTTTTTTTTTTTTTTTTTTTTTTTTTTTTTAAGTCCGATTCAAAGCATAAACTGCAGGTTTTGAAGGGATAATTATGTTTCACAATGCAGGACTCTTTGGAGGGGGGTCACAGAGTCACAAATACACGATAATGATTACAATTAACTTTGCATTTATTTCTCAACAGCATCACCTTGGTTAGCCGACGACTAAACAGTGCCAGCGGGCAATTAGGAAATTGCTTTGTATGCATAAAAATGTGAAAATAGAGTATTAGATTCAAGTTGAAACTTTATAGTTTTATTTTTTTATTTAATTATTTATTTATTTATCTTAAGATACTTCATAGTAGGGCTTATCTTTAAAAGACAAAGCAATATCCTCGTTGCCTAACAAAGGGAAATGCCCAATGCCAACACGTTAACTATGGAGGGAGTAATTCTGTGGACTTTGAATGACACACTCTCCTATCTGGATTCCTTAGAAGATAGTGAATCACACACGCTCATTGAGAGGTTAATCTAAAATAATAGAAAAGCAGCACTTGAGGCATATAGAAAGAAAAGAGATGAAATCAAACAAAAGGTTGCCCAAACACTGAGAGAACGTGAAAAATCATGCAAAGAAAAGGAGGTGGAAAAAATGGAAAACATACGTAAATCAACGGTAAAAGCATCAGAATACAAATTATGTGAAAGTGAAGGTGATGTGAACTCATAAGTATGGTTACTGAAGCACATGAAGGCCTACCAAGGAAAACTGTTGAAGAAAGAATTCAGGAGGCAATTTCATCACAGATACATTTCTACGAGTCTGTTAACTTCAGTAGCAAGATAGACTACAAATTGTTTCATTTCTCACATGCAAAGAAGAAATTATCCACAGATGAGCTTAAAAACAACCTTATCGAAATTCTGGGATTTTTCCAAAGCAACAACAATAAGACATCAAACAAAGACACTGGACCGAGCACATCTACAGAGGACAAGGAAAAGAGGATGGAAGCTGTCCAAAAAAAGTATGCTTTCCAGGGTACTTCACCTACCAAGAAGAAGAAGGTTATAAAAGACTAATTTCCTGGTAATAGACTATGTCGGAATAGTGGAAATTAATGATCCTTTCAAGAATGAAATTTCTACCAGCAACGGACAGGTCATTCTTCATAAGGGATCACTGACTTTGTCAGACATGTCCACAGACTTCCAAATCAGCGATACATCTAATGATAGGCCTAAGATGAAGATCCGGAATACCATGAGACTGAAGATCATGTTCCAGAAGATAACGAGCCTTTGGATGATAATGTTGTTGGAGACATATCCAAGACCACACGCACGGAAGAACAAATATTTTCACGGATGACAGAAAACGGAGATATCCTTTCACCAGGAACTCTATTGCAGCACAATGATCAACAGTATTTGATTATTTACTTAACTGTAGATCTTGTCACGGCATCTATGGTAAAGAAGCATGGTGACGTCTTCTATTATTTGAAAATCCTTTCCTTTACATACGAGGAACTAAAAAACTTCAAGGTCATCAGAATTGAGGGAGCAACCCTGAAAAGGCGTGCAAGCTCCGTCAAATTGGCAGCATTACATAAAATTGCAATCAATTCTAAACGTAACCTGCAAAGACATGTTGTCATGCAACGATCTGCAGCTTTATATTAAAAATATATTGATTTTGTAGACCTAAAGATGAAATTGATAAGAATGATGACAAGTATGCAAGAAACACAAAAAGAACACACCTCAATGCTCAATGCTTTACTGAAAAGGACAGCAACAGGAGCCAGGTCTCGTAATGAACAACACTACTTCAGCATTTCAGATGATCTGTTACCAATAAAGAACCAAGCGGATCTGCAAAAAGTAGAGGAAAAACTCCAAAATGTCAAGTTCAAGGATGGGTTGGTAAGTATACCGGCAACTCATTGGGGCAAACTACACAAGACCTTGGAAAGGACATCACTGTAGATTTATTGGATGTACATCAATATAGATCCAACAATGGTGCATGCGTGCAACTCAGCCTTGTGACTCACACACTACAAGTGTGTGTGCCTTGACGGAAATATACAAACAGCTGAATACGCAGCACAGATCCACATCTTGTTGACACATAATTGTGTAGACACAATCGGCACCACTAGAACTATTCCCAAGTTCTTGTGCAGTTTGCCCCAATGTGCACATACAGGCATCAGCACCTGTACAATGAAAGTAAAAACGTATATATAATACAGCCTATAATGGTGTGTAGTCGACAAGTTAAAGTTGAAAAATTCTTGAGTGGCGATTCAAAGTTGCTTAATCAGATTATGGGTGTTGACAGTTTCTTAATTTTCTTAGTTTTTTAATTTTTAATTTTACAGGATGAAATTCCACACACAACAGATTCCGGGTCGTTAGTAAGAAACATGCGTGTCCTGGAAGGGGAGACAGAACTGCCGGTTACCTTATGGAACAAGTTATCATCAAGCCCCGTCAAGTACATAAAAGCCACACTTCAATATTTTCTTGTACAGGTCCGACAATGTATAGCAATGAACAATAGTTAACTTGAAAAAAACTATATCTGAACATTACCTCAAGAGTCAACCTACTACCCGATATTTCACAGTTCCCACTATTCCCAAGCGCCAGTCCTTGCACTTCCTTAAGTTCCCGACGCGCAATGAGTGCGCCGATTTATGTGCACTGAGTAAACACATCTCTGTGTATGCTGTGCCGTGCGCCACACACTTATTTGAATATCAACTGTGGATTCATCATAAATCAATAACGGCGTGCTCCCGTATAAGAAGATACGGTGAGTTGTTGAAAACTTGTTGATGTTGTTGTTTTATAAAGCAGTTTATCAATTCCAGCAAAAAGAAAATGCTACATGAAAGTCAAAGAGGTTTCTCAAACCTGCTATTAAAGGTTCAGGTAAGGATATGGATAACTTAGTTGCCATCAGAAAGAACGATGAAGCAGTGCACTCAGCAAGTGGCAAAAGAGAAGCAAATTAAGAGAAACTTTATCAAGCACTAAGTAAGTAAAATGTTCCTATACATTTTTTGAGATTAAGTCAAAATGTGTTTTGTAATTAAGAGATATGGTATGCCTCTTTCACAATCAATGGAAAAAGATAATAAAATTTGAAAATTGTGTTTTCAATATCTCTAAATTGCTAATTTGAAAAAGATCAGTGACAAGATTGTAAAACAAAGTTCAATATATCTGCAGTTAAGAGATTGAAATTATAGGATTTGGTAACCATTTTGATGTCACTGAGAATTATATTCCACGGTGATGGTTGCAAATGTAGAACTTGTGATGTTTATACAGTTGTTTATAACTTGTTGATGTTGTTGTTTTATAAAGCAGTTCAATTCCAGCAAAAAGAAAATGCTATATGAAAGTCAAGAGGTTTCTTGAACCTGCTATTAAAGGTTCGGGAAAGGATATGGATAACTTAGTTGCCATCAGAAAGAACGATGAAGCAGTGCACTCAGCAAGTGGCAAAAGAGAGGCTATATTGAGAGAAACTTTATCAAGCAATAAGTAAAATGTTCCTATAAATTTTTTTTATTATTATTGTATTTGAAACAAAATGAGCTCGTATTTGAGCTCGTTACGCGCTTGTATTTGAAACAAAAACGGGTTCCTATTTGAAACAATACAAGCTCGTAATTAGAACAAAAAGCGCTCGTCTTGTTCAAGCCAAGGAGAGTGTCAATTTCAAAGTTCAAGAATTACGTGCTCGTAAATGTTTGACAAAATTTTCAAAGTACAATATTTCCACGCAAGTCAAAAATAACATTTAATTCCAAAAATGTGAGCATGTTTTGTTTCAAATACGAGCGCAATTTGTTTCAAATACGCGCTCTATTTCCTCGCAAGTCAAAAATAACATTTAATTCCAAAAATGTGAGCGTGTTTTGTTTCAAATACATGCACATCTTGTTTCAAATACGAGCGCAATTTGTTTCAAATACGCGCTCCCAACTAGCTCATAGTGAGCTTGTTAACGTGCTCATAACAAGCTTGTTAACATGCTCGTAACAAGCTCATTACGAGCTTAATTTTTTTCATAGAGTAAAAATTTGCTAAATTTCACAGTTCGTAATTTTATGAGCTTGTAATTGTACGCATTTTCCAAGCGCATAATTTCTGAGCATTTCTGAGTTCCAAAAATTTATGAGCTTGTAAATATATAAAGGTATGAGCAAGTACAAGCTTGTGTTTGCTCATTTTGTAAGACACTCGTAAAAAATGTGTGTTTAAGGTCGCAATTGATTACTTTTGCTCAGAATTATGATGTTAAATGAGCTTGAGGCTTAGAATTGAATTACGGGCTATTACATAACTGAGCTCATACGAGCTCAGTTTATGTCACATGAGCAAAGACGTGCATATTACGTTCACATGCAAGCTGAAAACGAGCATGTATTGGCTCATTTTTATGGTTACATTTTTGTAAGGGAAGCACTGGAAGAGGCTGAGTATGATGGTTTCAGAGTAACTATAGAAAATGGTGGAACCGTGCATATGAAAAACATGACAAATGAACAGCAAAATATGCCTAAAGTAGATGTAGAAACCTCAGTAGCCAGCACTGTGGTACACTACAACTATACACGTACAACAGATGCAATAGAACAGTAAGTATAAAAGAAAGTATCCTGCAGTTTATTCTATGAAACCGATTTGAAAGAAAATTATAGAATATGCAATGTAACTGCTATTCTTTTTTAAATATTTTAGCGTCAATACTAATGAAATTGTGAACATATAGAATTGAAGGTCAAGATTTTTTTATTTCAGCTTTAATTGTGACATGTTGCATGGTGCATGAAATTTTCCAAAAATGCTAACAGCAGTATACACACATCGAAATGTTCCTCAATAAACGTTCTAATAAACTCACTACTTCATAAAATATTCAGTGTGTGTCCCAATAAAAATGCATCACTTTTGTTTTTTATCATTCAAAATCTGTCGAGCAGTTCTTGAGAACACTAAAATTTTGTAAAAAGACTGAATTTTACCCTATTCCAATGGGGTTTAACCTTCGACCTATACTTGACCTCTGACCTTTTGACATTTTATGTCGGAGGTCATCTAGATTTGGATAGTACATTTAAAAACAAACTTGAGTTCAAATTTCAAATGTTAATGATTACAAGTTGACCTACAACAATCAAAGTCACATAGGTCCTATGAAAACAGGCTAAGAAAACTAATGGACAAGTTCAGCAAAGGTGTCCATAAAGAAAAAGACCAAACTGAAGAAACCTTCTGTTTCGCTGCAACCCTTGATGTCGACTCATCGTTGGCAATGGCTACTCAAATTAAAAACTCCCAAGGGATTCATTGGATGTCAGAAGGAAATAACAAGAATATGGTCAATACTTTGACATTGAGAGTGAATAAATTACTCAAATGCCCTGATTTAAATCTGCATTCCATGAAACCAAGGTCTTGATTACTTACATAACAACTTACATTAACTTAGAAGTCCCTCTAAAAAGCTTGACTTAACATATAATGTAATCCAGCCAAGTCAGTAACCTGACAATTAATGCTAAAGGTTCTGTACAGAGCCAGATGTTCTGGGTTCGAGCCCCAGTTGGCACTGCCAGTCGGACCAGGCCTCCTTGTTTCCTTGGTCCAGAAACTTCACTCTAATTGATATGTGGTTCATAAGTCAAGTTAATCCGTTGGTCCCCGTGTGCTAATACTCCTTCTCGGGGTGCTGTATATACAGTGTGTACTCGACGAGTCTAAACTCTGCTTAACAAGCTATCTAACTGATAATGTTTTAATATCTCATAAATAATGATATTTTGCCACCAAAAAAGAGGCCTAAAACACTGACAGAAAAACAGATACCAAGTTAAGAAGGTAACATTTAATAATAGACTATACGGTCTTACATGGATTTGGTACAATGGTTGCTTAATTTCTGTTGAATAGATTAGGTATTGCAATACGTTTTAGATGGATGAAATCACTGTTTTAAAAAATAAAATCCACTATGATTTTTTTACTATGATTTCTTTCTAATTTAGTTCAAATTTTATACATTTGTTCAGGTCAAAAACTGTCCGATGAAAAAGGGATAGGAGGAGCGGGTCGACTTACTATCGTCAGATGCGATGCCTTTCAATATTTTTATGGCGATGCTCTAAGGTCAAACAAAGACAACCCAGACACTTGTAGAAGAGAAGAACTGGCGATGTTTGAGCATTACAGGGAGGATGCTGACCACAGCAATTGTTCACCACGATGGTGCAAGAGGAACAAAGATTCAACCATTCCTCCGAATGACAAACCTCTGCCAGATGCAAAATATAACTTTGTTCACTAAAAACAAGTACATGTTGACAAAATAGCAAAAAATACTATCTATAATAGTTAAAATTATGTTTAAAATTTGAATCTAAATGTACAAATGCAATGCATTGTGATAATTTTTGTTCTAAATCTGGTTCAACCGAACCAGATCTGGTTCACGAACCTGGTCAGGTTCGTTGCCCGAACTGTTCACAATCAATGAGAAAAGATAATAAAATTTGAAAAATCATGTTTTCAATATCCCTAAATTGGTAATTTGAAAAAGATCAGGTGACAAGATTGTAAAACAAAGTTCGATATATCTGCAGTTAAGAGATTGAAATTATAGGATTAGGTATCCATTTTGATGTCACTGAGAATTATATTCCACAGTGATGGTTGCAAATGTAGCATTATGCCATGTCAATAATTTCTATGCTTGATTTATCAGTTAATAAATGCGCATTTCATGTCGCGAGTGAAATGATACAAAATCTATGCACGCGGGTTCAATTTTGATCGCTGTCAAATTCATGAGGCGGAATTGGATGTATAGAAATTATTGACATGGCATAATGCAAATTATAATAACAGGACTTTACCACTTACATTTCAGATAAGGGGAGTAGTTACTGCATTGACAGGAATGGAAACCACACCTGCTCATTTCCTGGCAAGGTTCATGGACAAAACAGATGACACATATACGTTCTACGATAGGCATAATGAGGGAATTCGATTAGATACATCAGCCTCAAGAGGGGCCTGCAGATCAAGTGGAAGAATTCGAGGAAAATCGAGCCCAGTTTCTGACAGCTACAAGCAACAACATAGAATCAAGGTTTCCAAAACTTGACCTTCTGGAAGCAATGCAGGTACATGGAATAACATTTTAATCTTCAAGTATACCATTATCAAATAAGGGAAAGGAGAAATACACATCGTACGCTAGAACATTAATAACAAACAGACAAATCACAAACAGGCCAGGATTTATTTTATTTGAAAAAAATCCTGGCCGGACAGGGACTCGAACCCCGGACCTCTGGCATGGCAAGCCAGAGGCCCGGGGTTCGAGTCCCTGTCCGGCCAGGATTTTTTTCAAATAAAATAAATCCTGGCCTGTTTGTGATTTGTCTGTTTGTTATTAATGTTCTAGCGTACGATGTGTATTTCTCCTTTCCCTTATTTGATTATGTATTAGAAATACGGTAGCATCAGTTCTGATCTCGTATGCTAGTGTGTATTGTTATAGCTTTATATCCTTGTACCCATGTTCAGTTCATCTATCTCCCAACTTTAGATATATACCATTATCAATATAAAACTCTCAAATATTGATTTGGTCCTAAGCATTATCAGATCATTAAGGTCAGTTACTCTAGCATTTGGGACAACAACTACTGAAGCATGCAATTAAAAAGTCTTTGCTTATTGCTCAACTCCAAAACTGCTTTTGTTTTATCATTCTAAGGGACATTAAGTGTATATTTTAATACACAAAAAATCAAAATATCTGCAGCTATTCCTGCAACAGCCCAGCAACAAGATCTGCACGGTCTCCCCTAATACCAGTTCCAGCAACGAGATCTGCACCGTCTCCAACAGCACCAGCTCCAGCAACATAATCTATACCTTCTCCTCCTCCTTTTACAGCAGAGTGTCATATTGAGTCTACTTGTACTCTTAGCACCATCTGAATCGTCTGAGGCTGAAATGTTCTTTGGGTATAAACCAATTCGTTCTGCTACAGTCAGGAGAGAACCAACTGCAGCTTTATCCCAAAATGTCTTGCTTCATAGAAAAAATCCTCCCTCATCCCGAGACTGTGAATTCTCGTCGTCAACCAGATTCAAGATCAATCCCAGTGTCACACCCGCAACAACAGACAGTCCCAATATTGCAAGCACAGCTTCAAGCAGCCAGCCTACAGCAACTTCTTCCAGAGATCCAACAATGGCCACTACTTCCTATACAATCTAACTATACTGGAACTCAAAATAAACTGTCATCTGTGCCATCCTTCTTTAATTATAATATTTCTCATACCACGATAATTTGACTCAATTTTGAGATTCTTCAATATGAAGAAACTCATGGTGAAAACTGTAAAGAAAAAGTTTTAAATACACTACGTTCAAACACAGATCAAGCAGAGATATTATACGGGCACATCATCTTGGCAAATCACGAAATAGCAATTATTGCCACATTTGGTATTGTGCACTTTTTTTAATTGACCTCGAGGGGTTTAAAAGTTCATAACTTCATTCTTTTTCAGTCAATACAAATAGGGTGTTAAAAGAATTAAGCTGAAATTCCAGCACATAATCTTCACATTATGTTTGAGAGTTAAATATTTGTGTACGAGCCATTTTCCGAGGTGAGGCGATACCTTTTTGTGAATCTGTATATACACACAAAGAACGATGAAAAATTACATTTCTTGACTAGTGGTTTCACGCCTATGTTGTATTGTTAGTATTCAACTCCCTGGTTTTTTTCTCTCAAAATATTGAGCACTCTCACTGGGACAGATAATATTACATTATATATATTGTGGTCTGATATGTTCTTGCTTGAAAGTTGACTTTTCATTATTGGAAGAACAACAGACCTGCATATACAAGTGTACGTTGCATAAACCAATACAAAAACCTCTCCTTTTCCGTAAATGGTGCTCGGATTCAAATTTAGAAGTCAAATATATGTTCCCTTTTGGTTGACTATGGGACTATCTGAAGGAAAAATCAAATTCACTTGCATTGCAAAGTTATGGCACTTCAAACTTTCATGGACTTGTATTTTTTCAATGAAAATAATCAAGAATTAGGGAATAAGAAGCCATGTTAGAGAGGACATAACATCAAATGTCTGTTAATTAGAGCACTTTGATTTATATATGTTTAGTCAACACAATGGGTATAGAATATAAATCTGAACAATAATTCCACCTCATATATACGTCCAATTGAGATTTTCCAAGGGGTCAATTATAGCCGATTAAGGTGTGTTAGATAACTCGATGCCACATTTCACTATTTTCTTAGGCCCATAATGTGGTATATAATTTTATTTAAGATTTTTTTTAAAGTTTAAATATGCTAAAGGATTGCCTAAAGTCGATTAACTTGAAATTTATATTTACATGAACCCCTTGATTTAATAGACCCCTGAAAATTTATTTTTCATATTTTTCCCTTTTTGGCCATATAATATAAATATGTTATGTTCCTCAATTTTTTTTTTTTAATTTTACACTTTTCTGGCCAAATTAGAAACAAATTATGTTATTCAAAATTTATTTTTCACTTTTTTGGCCGTAATAAAGTTATATTTGTTGAAATGCATTTTTAAATTTTTAATTTTGGCAATCATAAAAATAATTATTGTTACTCAAATGTTGTTTATCATTTTTTTTATCTGACCCAATCTTAACTTCTCTAATTTCTTTTGTAATGTTTTACATTTCATGATGTAGGTAGTGAATGTGTAGCATGTAAATTGTACAAGAACACATCCCAACCTGGAAGACCAAAGAAAGCTGCAAAAATAAGAGCTGCCAGACGAAAAGAAGAAAGGATGGCTGTGGAAGAAAAGGCAGCAGTTGACGCAGCATGTGACACCATCCTTGGAGCTAGTTTGTCAAATCCATGCAAGAAATTACAGCAAGTGGCAAGTGCTATCATCAGAGCATTGTTGGTAGCGGTAACTTCTTCCATCATAGAGCTTCCTACAGGTGGTCAGGTAATTTTGTGTGTGGGTGTTTGTATGGGTGTGTGTAAAAAAAAACCGAGAATTTACTGATCAGCATTGATCTGTAAATTTGACGATCAAAACTTGCATTAATTTGTTGATTGTCTCCCAAGGTAGGCCTACAACTGTACGTGCATTTGAATAATTGCTATTATTATTGTATTAATTTAACCCTTTAATGAACTACGTAAGGCATAAAGCAACAGATGTGCCATATGTGAATTTGTGAACAAAATGCTTGACACTTTTTCTCAAATTATAAATTACCCTTACATGAAGACGACGAAAAAAATCATGTTTTACGGGGGTGGGGGTAGACATACCTCTCAAGTAAGTTCCGATGGATTTTTTTCTAAGAAAGAAAATTTTTGCCTAAAATAATCCAATTATCTGGAAAAAATGGGAGAAAAGCTGAATTTTTTACATAGAACCAAAACATTTCAATTTTGGTCAAAAAACTGCTGATTTTACATGATTTTAAAAATGCAAATTTAGGGTCCTTAAAATGTTTATTTTATTTTAATTTATTTTTGTCGCCTTATCTTTCAGTCTTGATGAATCAGAGATCTAAAAGTTCTTGGGTAGAGTCACATGTATCTGGGAACTGTAAAGTATTTGTTATGCTACACTAAAATTGTCAAATGAAATTTATGAAATGCTACACAAAATGAAATGTGTGTAGCACTAGCAGTGATTTTTACACAACATAAAATTCTTAAGGCGAACGCTGGCTCAGGGAATTATATTGGCACAAATAAATACTAAACATTTAGAAAAGGAATACATAAACATTTAGAATACAAACTTACAAGAGTTCTGGGGAAAAATCTGGACTTTAATAACCAACGAGTATTTGGTAAAATTAGTGGAGATAAGACTTCAATGGGGAAGAGAATCCAAGTTACAAACTATTCTTTTGCTTTTTTTCTCTGAAAACTGGAGATCCGACGACCTCATTTTGGTCATTGCTAATGCACCAGAGAAATAGCTCTACATTCAGAGAGCGGAAATGTTAGCACTTTGAATTTCCAATTGCCCATTACCAAACAACAAGCACTAAAGGACATGAAATATTTTGGATACTCTGGAAAGTTGTTGAGGTATCAGAGCAGACAGGGCTTGAAAGTCGTAGCAGTCACCTGTGATGGCACATCCATCAATAGAAAGTATCTTCAATATTTATGCTGCCACCAAGAAACCGTCACAAACATTTCGCTTCAACTATTTCTGCTGAATGATCCGCATCATTTACTGAAGTGTGCTCCTTTGGGTAAATGTAATAAAACACTATAAGATAAGAGAAGAGATATAGCATGCAGTAGAACAAGCAACACCCTGTTTCCTTAGTTTTTAACACAAAATTTTGCCATTGATGGAATCAACATACTTTCTTGAATTTTCATAAGGGAGCACATGTTTGGTGTAATCTGACCTTGATCCGGTAAAAGTGCTTTTTCATGATGTAATTGGGGGTCTGTGGAGAAGATGTTATCATTAATATTGACAACTATTGGAATCAACTTTTGTGCAAATTGATACAATAATTGTCTTGAGAAACAAATATGTCATGTCTATTGAGTTTCACACTAGCTATAGCTGCCTTCAAAAAAAGAGATGAAAAATGAATCAGGAAACTTATAAATAAATGGATCTTTCAACAGTCTATTAAACTACAAAAAGTTCACACACCAGGGAAGGCAACCTATTCTGAACTCACTTGGTCCTATCAAAACAGGCCAAGAAAACTAGTTGACAAGTTTAGCAAAGATGTCCAAAAAGACAATGACCAAACTGAAGAAACCATCTGTTTCACTGCAACTCTTAATGTCGACACATTATTGGAAAAGGCTAGCAAAATGGAAACCCCATGGGATTCAGTGGATGATGTCAGAAGGTAATAACGAGAATGTGGTCGTCATTGAGAGTAAATACTTACATGATTCAACAAAGGAGTCCCTCAAAAACAGCTTGATAAAAATATAATGTAATCCAGACAATCTAAGTTAAGTACATGCAACACTCCAGCTTGATATTTCCATAAGGCACAGACAATTATACATTTAAGTCCATTATTCATATCATAATGACCCAATCGAATAATGACATGTACGCATGTTCAGAATCAAAGTCCCAGAAAGTGCACAGCATATCAATACAATACCATGCACAAGTTTTGTGCATGGACTTGGTATATTTATTAAGAATATTGCTTATTTGATCATATACATTATAAATCCCTTTTATGTCATTTGGATCAAAGTTGCTAAAAATATTTTTGATGATGTATTTGATTATTTCTGCTCTGATATTGCCAAGGTAATTATAGTGTTTATAATTCAACTCTTTGTTAACCCAATCCCCAAATCATTTTTATTCAATTGCATTATTCAAAGATGCTTAAACTATTTGAAATTGTGTAAGTACTTCGATTTGATCAATTTACCACCTTTGATTTGGCCGTGGAAAGCATTGATTAGAGGTTTTTTTTACTTTTAAAATTTCATTCTAGTTTTACATATGTGTGGTGCTCTGGCATAATGAGCGGAAAGTCGCGATTTTCAAAATTGAGTTTATGGCATATTTAAATTTTCTATAATCTCAGCTTTCGAATGATATATAATATGTCATACTTTCTTTCTACAATTTTCATTTACAGATCAAAATACAAGGCAGTCCACTCAAAATCTGGCAGTAAAAAATTGTCGCTAATTGATTTTAAAGTTCCTGTTTACTATAGTGTATAATAGCAAAATGCGATCAATTACCCGTGAATAATTACACTTCCCGGCGTAATTGACCTTCAAAACGCAAAATATAGGTTTACACTAATGCATTTTTTATTTGTTTTATGTTAAAAAACGAAATTTGATCTCTTCATCATATTTTTACTTTAGCAGCCATTTATTCAAAATCTTCAATCGCGACTTTCCGCTCATTATGCCAGAGCACCACACATATGATTTTTTATCAATTCATTTCAACATCCCAAAATCGACAATCATCAAACGTTTTTGCAAATGGGTTGGCGTAATGCATTGTAACTTATCATTTTAATCCGCAGACCTAATCCCGAAACACTCCATCAAACAATCCCAAACATTATTCAAAGATGCTTTAACTATTTGAAATGGTGTAAGAACTTTGATTCGATCAATTTACCACCTTTGATTTGGTTGTGGAAAGCATTGATTAGGGTTTTTTTTAACATTTAAATTTCATTCTAGTTTTACATACAATTTTTTTATCAATTCATTTCAACATCCCAAAATCAACAATCATCAAACTTTTTTGCAAATGGGTTGGCGTAATGCATTGTAACTTATCATTTTAATCCGCAGAGCTAATCCCAAAACACTTCATCAAATGTTTTTTGGAGCTGTTAGCCCAGACATACTTACATTGTTGATTGCTTCCAAATATTTATTGGCCGGCGAAAAAGTCTGATGGCAAGAGTACGGACTTAAAACAATTACAAAAACACAATTCAATCAAGGTGTTTCTAGGTTGTTCCCCACAGGGGCTATTTTGTTAAGCTTTGGTTTGACGAGTTTTTGAGGTGAAACTCATTCAAAAAATCAAGTTTCATGAATCCCAATTGACATAATTCAGGTGATCATATCTTGGCAGAGAGGGCATTTGTCAGAGAAGTTCTCAGTCTTGTGTACAAGTCAAAATTCCTGTTTCACAAGGGGGAAGAAATAGTTATCTGCAGAAGAGGTGGAAGTATCCAACAAGCTAGCTTCCATTTGAATACATATCCAAAGAGTTATTGCTCTTCTGAAAAATCACTACACCATATTACAATGACCCTTCCCTATAACATTAATAGAGTCTGTAAAGGATGAGAATCTGGAATGAAAGATTTTAAATACGGATAGATTTTGTACCAGCCTAGCAAACCTGGAAATGGTATACATGTGTCATTTTGATCTGTTCCCTCAAATGGTATACTTCTGGGCACACACAGTTTTGTATTTTCTTCATTCAACTTTGAGATCCTTACATAAAATGGGTGCTCATTTAATTATGAAATTGATAATTATCTGTAAAATCTAGTGCGAAAACTTTCAGCTGCAAATTGCCTACATATTACACTAAATTTGACATACAGTTTGATTGAAAATTTTGTAACTTACGCTGATGATTTAATTGTCAATTTTCTACCATTTTTGGTTATGATCCAATTTTTCAAAATAAAGTTTGAACATGTAGTTCAATATGAAGGATCCAAAAGGTTTCAGTAAGATGTATCAGCAACATGTTTCTGTTTGTGTTCGACATGATTTAATCAATTATATACGTTCAACAGTAATATCTGATAACAATGGCCCTGAATGCCTACACGCTGTTATGCGTAGATGGCAAGATTTCGAAGCAAAAGGTCTCCTCACCTTTGTGAAGGACCTCAAAGACCTATTGAATGCTCATACACAAGAAATAGAAGCTGCTTTCAAATGTTCTGACAGTCAATATGTAGTAAGAGAGCAATACATGAAATATATAATTACACCAGATCTGCAATATGGCGAAGGAAAGGATTATGAAAAGGTAACAAAAATGATGCAGAAAATAAATAAGCTGGAAGTCCAGTCTACAGACCCTGCACTGTATAACCCTGTCCACAACAGATATGACAAATCCAAGCTCAAGTCTGATGATAACAGCTACTGTAGTGGTTTAGGTGTTTCAACAAATATGTTAGATAAATTAAATCATATACCTGGGCCAGCTAGTGCAAAGTGCAATTATTGCCAGATGTAGAACTTTGCAGGGAATGAAAGGGTTTGCACCAAATACATATATCTTCAAGAAGTCAGCGGACTCCTTCATTGAAACGTCACTTATAAATGGACATTATCGGTGTGCTTGTTACACCTTCGCAGCATATACAATTTTCCAACACACAGTTCACCACGCGCAACAAAATGGGAGCTTGGGAGACTTACTAAAACAAGCTAAGAATCGAGGGTCGCAAGCATACAAAATTGCTAATTACAACGGCAACAAACGTGCAGGGGGAAAAGGTCAGCAAAGGATCCGAAGAGGCCGTCCAACATTAACAGGAGATGATAGGGTGCCTCTAAGAGAAACTCTTAACAATAATGACACTGAAGCCAATAGGGTTTGTGATGCAACACAAAAAACTCCCCCACACAACATTCAAAACAAAAGGTCCAAGTTTGTTTCAAGACTTCACGATGTACGCTCACCTTCTAGTGGCGGGAACTTGAAAATGACTAAAGCAGAACAGACAATGGCAGTGGAGTGAGAAGACATACACATACATATTCCACCGACCCTAGGCAATCCCTTCCTGGTTAAAAATGTTGCAGGAAATATTGCAAAGTGCTTTGGATGTGGTGGATCTCTCAACACCGAAAACAAGTGTTGTCTCATCAGCAGAATTACGTGTTTTTGAACAAGCGTACAGGAAATTGGCAGATCAGTTATGGTGGTAAAAAGAATTTCCATCTCAATGAAACCTGCATCAAGTCAGGCAACAATCCTGGGTTTACATTAGATATGCTTATTGACGAAGGTGAAAAGTGATAGATCTTTGATAGTATGACATAATTTGACTATGAACAATATATGAACCATGGCCTTCCTGTTGTTGATACTTGTGTGCATGTGCATTTTGAACTGAAGGACAAGCTGTAACACCTGCTCAAAATTTGTCATGTTCTGATTTCAATTGAGGACCCTAGAACTAGAATGGGGTTAAGTCACATTGAGTACAAACTGAGAAAATGGCACAAACATAAAATCATTTGTGTAGTCTTGAATGGTATTGCTGTATTTCGCAGTGACTTTTATGCATGTTCTGATCATCAAATTACTACAAAACTTTTACAGAATGTAGAAATGAGAATTCTGTAGCAGGAAATTGACACAACTCAATTTTCAAGATTTTGTGACTTAACCCCCTTTTAGTTCTAGGGTCCTCAATTTGAAAACAAAATACCTATCAAATGAAAGGTATTTAAATTGATATCCTTCTGACCGTTAACAAACAGTGAAACAAATGATTATCTTGACATGTAAGCCTTTTGTTATAGTTTTGTGTCACCAGAGAGATACTTATATCCAGACAAACAAACTGGGCAGTGGGTACCAAGCAGACGAGATACACGTAATGTATATTATTGTGTGAAACCTATCATGTGTCATGAAACGTCACCCATATTTTGACCCATCCATGATCATCATTCCCGATTATCTTGAACAGGAATATGGACACAGAGAACTGCTGAGGACAGAGTTTGGAAGGGAATTTTAGATGCAGCTTAGGTACAGTTTGTAACAAGACAGAAATTGGGAGACTGTATTGGAAGAAGCAGTACAGTGCCGCAATAGTAGTTTTGAGAAATAAGCATTTTTAAAGTTCTAACTTTTTTTAACTTCTGGAAATGAAATTTGAATTCATCTTAGAAATAGATGAATCCAACATGTCATGCATTGAACACCAATCACCAAATCTGGAGTTGCATATCAGGGGTGTTTATTTAGAAATATTGACACAAAATTGTAACTTTTTCTTTCATTTTCAGCCCATTTTTGACATTTTCAGTGGGTTTTTTTCTCTGTCTTTATACAAAGTTCCTATTACATCTATGATTACAGGTTCTTTACAGGTCAATGTTGCATTGTGTATGAAACTGCTATTGGCTATTGCATTCATGAATGTATTCAATTCATAGGCGGCGGAAGCGGGGACGGGGGGGGGGGACATGTCCCCTCCAAAATTTCACGTGGAGGGGACGGTCCCCCTCAAAAAATAAAGAAAGAAAGAAAAGGATAGGAAATTAAATTTCCCTTTGTTATTGATAAATTAAATGTGGAAACACAAAAAGTTTTCAATTTTCAGATATTATGTGAGAGACCAATTGACAAAAACGAGGAAAATCAAGGAAAAGCGTCGTAAAGTCAGGAAAAAGGTCAAAAACAGGCTGAAAATGTATAAAAAAAGCTGAAATTTTAGCAAAAGAAAATTTTCAAAAACGAGGAAATCAGCTGAAAAGAGGAACTCTCACACCCCTGATTATGTCAATTTTCGGTCAAAATTTGCCAAGTTTTGCACACATTTTATGGGGGTTTTTTTTAACACTTTTTTTTAAGATTAACTGATTTTACAGATTTTTTCACACGCTACGCACGCATTATAAAAATTATATATTTTTTATTTATAATGTTCTGTTTGAGAATGATCTCCTCATTTAGAGTTTATTTCCAAAAGGGCTTAAATCCATCTGAAAATCAGCAAAGGATAATTTCTTGTCATGTTTAATTTATTTTTGAGTTTTTACTGCTTTACAGGTTAGGGATAGGTCCTCTCACTACAGTGACATCACTTATGGAAATCAAAACTGTATTGCTTATTTTTTATTGAGAGCTTTATTTACACCCTAAAATGGATTTAGGCCCTTTTGGAAACAAACTGTTGTGGATTTAGGCCCTTTTGGAAACAAACACAGATTTTTGTGTACTGGTAGACTCAATGAAAGCAACTTTTGTGGAAAATGGCTTGGTTCCATTAAACTACTACTATAGTACTACACTATGGCACCAATAACTCAATTTTGACCAAAAGTGGATTTAGGCCCTTTTGGAAACAAGCTCTTCAAATACTCTATTTTGATAATGCCAATAATGATTAAATCTTTTTGTTCTTTCTTTTATTTTGCTTACAGATTTTGGCTGTCTATGATGAGATCATGACTTTATTCCAGCAGCTAGACCTCTACAAACCCAGTGGCTCGCGGATAGACAAAACTACTCTCCTGTCTTTGTTTAATGGTGTGTCGTGGCAACAGAATTTTGAGAACTCCAGTGGAGACTTCAAAATGGAGAGCACCGCGTTCAATCAGTTTTACACAACCAAGATTTATTGTGGAGCTGCTACAGTGCGAAGATCCTGATGGATTTTACGACAGAATGTTGATAACCTGCCCACCAGAACTTATTGTTCCGTACAACGACTTAATTGTGCCTATGCCGGACGATATATTGCCCTTCTTTGACGTCTTTCAAATTATCCATAATATTCACCAAGATGGAGTCAAAATTGTTTATTCCTTCACCTTCAAGTTTGCACAATACCACAATGATTTGCTAGAGCAAAAAGCAAACACTGACGATGAAAACAAAAGGGGGCATTTGACCAAGGCGATCACTCAATACTTGGGCTCGCAGGAATCATCCACGTTATGGAATGTGTATTTGACAGTTTAGCTGATGGAACTGAAATCAGTCACGAGAATTGGGACACCCTCATTAGTTGCGAGAGCATTGACTGCTCATGGACAATCAGCGTCTACAACCTTGAACAGAAGTGGGCTTTGATGCCACCAGTTTCTGCAGTTTCTGGCAACCTTACCTCTTCATTTCTCACAAGATATTTCAGCAAAATTAGCAAGTTCTTGACATGGAAAGACAATGTTATTTCCCCTAGGTGTGCTGTTCAGAATCACCTCGTACCTTCATGCGCGGACCCTGTAAGTGGATGCATCGTTAGTGTAAAGTCTGCCTTAGATTTTATGATAGAATTGGAGCAACTTGATTTAGGAGATGTAATTGAAATGCAGAGTAAAAATCGGAATAAGCGCGTAAAAAGTGTTCAAGAAAGTATAGTCAACTGTCTGACGGCGTGTTAGAAGTATTACAAGACCTGGACATTACCAAGGAACGCTATCATTGTAATGATGCGCACATCGATGCTGAGGCTGGAACATCAAAGGATACCCCAGTGACTCAACCAATTACACCCATGGAAGTTGACTCATAAGAACTTTAAATGCATGATAAGACTGTATTGATGGACATAACATATATTGGAAATAAATCCAAATTGTAAACTAAAATACTTTGAGGCTTTAAATCTTAATATCATTATTCCAAAAGTGTAATTTCATTATTCCAAAAGTGTAATAGTTTCTCGATCTTTTTATAATTCTTTAGCGTTTCAACTTGATTTACAAATACTTCCTAATAAATATAACTTTTCTTTATTAGGTACTATTCACCCAGTATATTCAACAATTTGTAATTTGATTTCATAAAACAACTAATGTTAAAACAACAAATGTTAAAACAGTTCTTTTATTAACCTCAAATTTTGAGATACTCAAAAATGTATTGAACATTCTAAATTAAAATACTTTGACGTGAGCATTAATATTTTTTAAATCTTTAATGTCATTATTCCAAACGTGTAATAGTTTCTCGATCTTTTTATAATTCTTTATGTTTCAACTTAATTCATAAATACTTCATGTGTGACCCGTCATATCGAAAGGTACCTTAAGGTCGGCAAGATCAAAATTTATTTTTTAGTCTCATCTGAAAGCTGAGATTTTAAGCTTTAAAATGACACCTTGATTTTGGTTATTGGATGTTTGGTTGCAAAGTTACATGCAAATTAGTAAAAGGCATCGGGCTGATTCAGAAAACTATAGTTCTGAGATAATCGAGTTTAAAGTTTTTGTACATAGTAAATCTTGAATGGAGAGAGGATTTTTAGCTTGGTTTTATGTTTTGGATGTTGGAACCTGATTAATATGACAGAGTACACTTCAATTATAACCTTTCTGATGAAATTAGAAATTCGACCTTGGACATGATTTTTGACTATGATTAGCTTCAATGGCCCGTATCTCGTAAAGTACTATGCCGGTATTAAGGTACCTTTCGATAAGACGATCCACATATTAAATAACTTTTCTTTATTTGGTACTATTCACCCAGTTAATTCTACAATTTGTAATTTGATTTCATAAACCAACGAATGTTAAAACAACGAATGTTTAAAACAATTCTTTTATTAACCTCAAATTTTGAGATGCTCATAAATTTATTGAAAAATAAACAAACTTATAAAAAGCCATTCAGATATTGTATATTTTGCAAACGATGTTGATGTTGACATACCATTTACTTCCGATATAACGACATTAACATCGAGAGCTATACCCCACTGTACCGGAGGTTTATAATCGACCGTTGATCATAGATAAGAACAATGTCTATTTGCTTCTTGGCTAACTTTAGTCGTTATTTAGTCTTTAAACAACCTTAGTAGCTGTACATATCTGCGTTGCATCAGCAATGATCAACGGTCTGAAAAGAGACATAAAAAGGGAACACAATGGTTGCTCAAGCAACACTACATAACATGCGCCAAGACCGTGATGAAACAGTACGTAGCTTTGGTGCACGCATACGTGGTCAAGCGGACATTTGCAAGTTCTTTATCAATGCTTACGCAGATGTTAACTATACTGACGCTATCATAAGAGATGTACTGACTCGAGGCATTGCAGACCCTGAAATTCAGCTAGACCTCCTTGGAGACAAGAATCAGAACATGACCTTGGAAGAAGTCTTTCAATTCATTGAAGCCAAGGAGTCTGGCAAACAGTCTACATCCACATTGCTAGATTTACCCTCAATAGATGCGGCCAGTAGTACATACTTGTAATTTGCATGGTTGTGATCATTCAGCCGTAGAGATTATTTTGAAAATGACTCCTCTGAAGGCTAAAAGTACTATTAAGAAATCTGTATATTGTTTAAATAAGGCTGACTTTAATCAGCTGAAGAATTATCTTTGTAATGTACAGTGGAATACCTGTTTTGATCAAACTGATGTTGATGTTATTTGGAACAAATTTGAGTCATCCTTCATGAACTGTATTAACAATTCTGTTCCTAAAAAGGTGGTCAAGAAAAACAAAAATTTACCTTGGATGACCAAAGAGATTAGAAAACTGTGTACAAAGAAGAAGATGTTGTATAAGAGGGCTAAATGTAGCAAGT